>NW_026477273.1:0-13457 GCF_026875155.1 Cherax quadricarinatus
CTAAAAAAAGGTTTTTTTGAAAAGTCTCTAAATGCTCTAAATCGTCGAAATATGCAGTAAAACATCATTTTTACCATATTTTCTATTTTTCAATGCTTTGCTATTTTTAAAAATACCAAAAGCGTTGAAAAAATCGAAATATGTGGGAGAATGATGTTTTTATAAAAAACCATACCCCGGCCGGAAATTTAAAACCCGCGGTCAGAAGTCTCAAAACTCCAGCCCGTTGACCAGCTATCCACAAAAAGATTCGTCCGTTAGGTATATTTCTACACCAAAGGAAGGTTAGCAGAGGCACCACTGTGACCACAAATGCAAATTTCTACAGACGAATCTCCAGTTAGCGGGGCCCCTGACGAGCTCTAGCTCAAGTCCCTTCACTGCCGTCAACATGACTCACGAAATCGTAATGAACACGATTGCAAACAAACCATACCCTGGCCGAGATTGAACTTGCTGTCAGAGAGTCTCAAAACTCCAGCCCGTTGTGTTAGCCACTAGTTGGTCTAGTGGCTAACGCAACGGGCTGGAGTTTTGAGACTCTCTGTCCACGTTTTCAATCCCGGCCGAGGTATGGTTTGTTTGCAATGTGTCATTACGATTTCGTGAATCATGTTGACGGCATGAAGGGACTTAAAGCTAGAGTTCGTCACGCCCACGCATGCTGGAGATTTGTCTGTAAAACTTGCATTTGTGGTCACAGTGGTGCCGGGCTAAGCTTCCTATAATGTAGAAATATACCAAGTTGGACGAATCTTATTGTGGCTAGCTGGTCTAGTGGCTAACGAGACCGGCTGGAGTTTTTGAGACCTCTGACCGCGGGTTCAATCCCAGCCGGGGTATGGTTTGTTTGCTATCACGTCATTACGATTTCGTGAGTCATTTTTGACGGCAATGAAGGACTTGAGCTAAGTTTGTCACGGCCATGCTAGCTGAGATTCGTCTGTATAAACTTCCCATTTGAGGTCACAGTGGTGACTGTGCCAACCTTCCTATGGTGTAAAATATACCTAGTTGGACAAATCTTGTTTTAACAGCTGGCTAATGCAACGGGCTGGAGTTTTGAGACTCTCTGACCGCGGGTTCTATCCCGGCAGGTGTGTGGTTTGTTTGCAATCGAGTCATTACGATTTCGTGAGTCATGTTTTACAGCAATATTTCGACGATTTAGGCATTTCGAAAACTTTCAGAGAAACCTGTTTTTTTTGCTAAAATTCATGGGTTTAAAAATTTTATCAGAATTACTGATGGAATTGAATTTTATTCTGAAAATAAATTAAATATGACATTTTAGTGTAGAATTGTGTCAATATACATTTCAATATATATTTTTTTCAATGCTATCGGTATTTTTAAAAAATATATTAAATATTCAAAATTGTTTCTGAATTTTATCGAAATTTTATGTGTTTTTTGAAAAATATGTAATATACTTTAAAATGTTTGAATAGCCTCAAAAATTTCAATTGCATTAGTAATTCTGAAAAACAGTTTGAAAATCCATGAATTTTAGCTAAAAAATCAGCTTTGTAAAAAAAGTGTTCTAAACCTCCAAATAGACAAAAAAGCAGTAAAACATCATTTTACAATATTTTTCGATTTTTTCAATGCTTTTGCTATTTTTAAAAATACCTGAAGCATTCAAAAAATAAAAAAATATGGTAAAATGATCTTTTACTGCATATCTCGACTATTTCGAGCATTTAGAGCACTTTTCATACAAACCTGATTTTTTAGCTAAATTCGTGGATTTTCAAACTTTTTTATCAGAATTACGAGGAATTGAATTTTATGCTGTAAATAACTTAAATACGACATTTTAGTGTAGTATTGTGTCAATATATATTTCAAGTGTGAAAATCCATATATGTTAGCTAAAGAGAAAGATTCTTTTAAATAGTGCTCTAAATGCTCCAAGTTGTCGATATATGCAGTGAAAATCTTTTACCATTTTTTTTTCGATTTTTCAATGCTTTTGCTATTTTTAAAAATACCTGAAGCTTTGAAAAAATCGAAAAAAAAATATTGTGAAATGATTTTTTTACTGCATATTTCGACGATTTTCAGCATTTAGAGCACTTTTCAATTAAACCTTACTTTTCAGCTAAAATACATGGATTTTCACACTTATAATATATATTGACACAATACTACAGTAAAATGTCATATTTAAGTTACTTTCAGCATAAAATTCAATTCCATCAGTAATTCTGATAAAAAAGTTTGAAAATCCATGAATTTTAGCAAAAAAATCAGGTTTGTCTTAGAAGTGTTCTAAATGCTCTAAATCGTCGAAATATGCAGCAAAACATCATTTTGCCATATTTTTCGATTTTTTCAATGCTTTTGGTATTTAAAAAAAAAAATATATAAAATATATGAAATACCTGAAGCATTGAAAAAATCGAAAAATATGGTAAAATGATGTTTTAATGCATATTTCGACGATTTGGAGCATTTAGAACACTTCTCACACAAACCTGATTTTTTAACTAAAATTCATGGATTTTCAAACTTTTTTATCAGAATTATAGATGGAATTGAATTTTATGCTGAAAGTAACTTAAATATGACATTTTAGAATTTGCATTGTATTTTAGTATTGTGTCAATATATATTTTAAGTATGAAATTCCATGTATTTTAGCTAAAAATTAATGGTTTAATTGAAAAACTCCTCTAAATGCTGAAAATCGTCGAAATATGCAGTATTCATCATTTTACAATAATTTTCGATTTTTTCAATGCTTCAGGAATTTTTAAAAATAGCAAAAGCATTGAAAAAATCGAAAAATGAGGAAAAATTATGTTTTAATGCACATTTCGACGATTTGGAGCATTTATAGCACTTTTCAAACAAACCTTTCTTTTTAGCTAAAATACATGGATTTTCACACTTGAAATATTATATTGCACAATACGACACTAAAATGTCAATTTAAATTACTTTCAGCATAAAATTCAATTCCATCAGTAATTCTGATTAAAAAGTTTGAAAATCCATGAATTTTAGCTAAAAAATCAGGTTTGTCTGAAAAGTGTTCTAAATGCTCTAAATCGTCGAAATATGCAGGAAAACATCATTTTTGTTACATTTTTCGATTTTTTCAACGCTTTTCATATTTTTAAAAAATATATGAAATATTCAAAACTATTTCTGAATTTCATCAAAATTTTATGGGCTTTTTGAAAAATGTGTAATATAATTTAAAATGTTGAAAAGCCTCGAAAATTTCAATAATTTCGATGATTTTGAGCATTTAAAACACTTTTCAGACAAACCTGATTTTTTAAATAAAATTCATGGATTTTCAAACTTTTTTATCAGAATTACTCATGGAATTGAATTTTATGCTGAAAATAACTTAAATATGACATTTTAGAGTGGTATTGTGTCAAATATATTTTTAAGTGTAAAAATCAATGTATTTCAGCTAAAAAGAAAGATTTTTTGAGAAGTGCTCTAAATGCTCCAAATCGTCGAAATATGCAGTAAAACATCATTTTACCATATTTTTCGATTTTGTCAATGCTTTTGCTATTTTTAAAAATACCTGAAGCATTGAAAAAATCGAAAAATATGGTAAAATGATGTTTTACTGCATATTTCGACGATTTCAGCATTTAGAGCACTTTTCAATTAAACCTTACTTTTTAGCTAAAATACATGGATTTTCACGCTTGAAATATATATTGACACAATACTACAGTAAAATGTCATATTTAAGTTACTTTCAGCATAAAATTCAATTCTATCAGTAATTCTGATAAAAAAGTTTGAAAATCCATGAATTTTAGCTAAAAAATCAGGTTTGTCTGAGAAGTGTTCTAAATGCTCTAAATCGTCGAAATATGCAGTAAAACATCATTTTGCCATATTTTCCGAATTTTTCAATGCTTTTGGTATTTTTAAAAAATATATAAAATATATGAAATACCTGAAATATTTGAAATACCTGAAACATTGAAAAAATCGAAAAATATGGTAAAATGATGTTTTACTGCATATTTCGACGATTTGGAGCATTTAGAACACTTCAGACAAAGCTGATTTTTTAGCTAAAATTCATGGATTTTCAAACTTTTTTATCAGAATTACTAATGGAATTGAAATTTTCGAGGCTTTTCAACATTTTAAAGTATATTACATATTTTTCAAAAAGCCCATAAAATTTTGATGAAATTCAGAAATGATTTTGAATATTTCTTATATTTTTTAAAAATACCAAAAGCATTGAAAAAATCGAAAAATGTGGCAACATGATGTTTTATGCAATTTCACGTTTTTGAGTTTTAGAACATTTTTCAGACAAACCTGTTTTTTTTCAGCTAAAATTCGGGGATTTTCAAGTTTTTTTTATCGAAATTACTATGGAATTGAAATTTGCGAGCCTTTTCAACATTTTGAAGTATTTTACTATTTTTCGAAAAGCCTATAAAATTCGATAAAATCTAGAAATAGTTTAAAATATTTCACATATTTTTTTAAAATGCCTGAAACATTGACAAAATCGAAAAATGATGGTTAAAATGTGTTTTACTGCCATATTTCGGACGGAATTTACCATTTAGAGCCTTTTCAATTAAACTTACTTTTTAGCTAAAATACATGGATTTGACACTTGAAAATATTGAAGACAGCAATACTACACTTAAATGTCATATTTAAGTTAAATTTCTGGCATAAAATTCAAATCCATCAGTCACATTTGATCAAAAGTTTGAAAATCCATTCAATTTTAGCAAAAAAATCAGGTTTGTCTGAAAGTGTTCTAAAAGCTCTAAATCGTCGAAATATGCAGTAAAAACATCATTTTGGACATATTTTTCGATTTTTTCAATGCTTTTGGAATTCTTAAAAAACATTTGAAATATTCAAAAATTAATTCTCAATTTTCATGGAAATTTTATGGGCTTTTTGAAAAATATGTAATTACTTAAAATGTTGGAGGCTTGATATATTTCAATTTGCCATCCGTGTAATTTGATAAAAAAGTTCTGAAAATTCCATGAATTTTAGCTAAAAAATTAGGTTTGTCTTAGAAGTGTTTTAATGCTCTATATCGTTGAAATATGCAGAAAAACATCATTTTGCCATATTTTTCGATTTTGTCAGTGCTCTGTATTTTGATAAAAAATATATTTAAATATTCAAATTAAATTATGAATTCATCGAAATTAGATTTTTTCAACGCTTTTGGTATTTTTAAAATATATATGAAATATGTGAAATACCTCAAATATATGAATTACCTGACAGCCATTGAAATAAATCGAATAAATATGCTAAAATGCTGTGTTACTGAATATTTCGGTGCGATTTTCAGCATTTAGAAGCATTTTCATCAACCTTATTTTTAGCTAAAATTTACATGGATTTCACCACTTGAATATTTATGACACAATACTACACTCTAATGTCATTTTTAAGTTTCTTTCAGCATAAAATTCAAATTCCATCAGTAATCTGATAAAAAAATTTGAAAATCCATAAATTTTAGCTAAAATTAGGTTAGTCTGAAAAGTGTTTAAATGCTCTAAATCGTCGCTATATGCAGTTAAAACATCCGTTTGCCCATATTTTCGATTTTTCATTGCTCTGGCTAATTTTTAAAAAATTGTGAAATACATGAAATACCTGAAATATATGAAATACTGACGGCATTGAAAAAATCGAAAAATATGTTAAAAATGATGTTTTACTGCATATTTCGACGATTTTTCAGCATTTAGTGCACTTTTCATTAAACCTTACTTTTTTTCTAAAATGCATTTTCACACTGAAATATTTTATAGACCACAATACTACACAAAAATGACATATTTAAGTTACTTTCGCATAAAATGCACTGCATCATTATTTCTGATAAAAAGTTTGAAAATCCCATGAATTTTAGCCTAAAAAATCTAGGTTTGTCTGAAAAGTGTTCTAAATGCTCTAATTCGTCGAAATATGCAGTAATTCTCATTTTGCATAATTTATATTTACGATGTTTTTCAATGCTTTTGGAATTTTTAAAAAATTATTTGAAAATATTCAAAAATTATTTTCAAATTTCATCGAAATTTAATTTTATGGGCCTTTCTTGTAAACTATGTAATATACTTTAAAATGTTGGAGAAGGCTCGAAAATTTCAATTCATCAGTAAATTCGGATAAAAATCTTGAAATCCAAGAATTTTTGCTAAAAAATCGGTTTGGCTGAGAAGTGTTTTAAATGCTCTTTATCGTCGAAATATGCAGTAATAACATCATTATGCCATACTTTTCTATTTCTTAATGCTTTTGGTCTTTTTGAAAATTAATGAATATTCAAAATTATTTTGAATTTCATCAAAATTTTATGGGGCTTTTTGAAAAATATGTAATATACTTTAAAATGTTGGAATAAGGCTCGGAAAATTTCAGTTCCATCAAGTATTTCTGAGAATATAATTGATATATTATGAATTTTAGCTAAAAATTCATGTTGTTGGAAAATGTTCTATATGCTCTAAATCGTCGAAATATGCAGTTAAACAAACATTTTACCACATTTTCGATTTTTTTCCGCTTCAGGTATTGAAGATATTTCACGCACTTAATATATTCATATATTGTTTTAAAAATTGCACAAAAGCATTGAAAGAATCGAAAATATGGTAAAATGATGTTTTACTGCATATTTCGACGAATTGTCAGCATTTAGAGACATTTCAATTAAACCTTCATTTTTAGCTAAAATACATGGATTTCACACTTGAAATATTTATTGACAGTACTTACATAAAAATGTCATTATTTAAGTCACTTTCAGCATACATTTATATTCCATCAAGTAATCCTGATATAAAAAGTTTGAAAATCCCATGAATTTTAGCTAAAAAATCAGGTTTGTCTGAAAAGTGTTCTAAATGGTCTAAATCGTCGATTAAATATGCCGTAAAACATTATTTCATGCATATTTTTCGATTTTTTCAATGATCAGGTGTTTCATATATTCAGGTATTTCAAGTTTTTCATATATTTTTATAAAAAATTGCAAAAAGCAATGAAAAAATCGAAATAACATGGCACAATGATGTTTTCTTCATATTTCGACGATTTAGTGCATTTAGAACACTTTACAGGACAAACCTGATTTTTTAGCTAAACTTCATGGATTTTCAAGCTTTTTTATCAGAATACTGATGAATGAAATTTTCGAGCTTTTCAACATTTTGAAGAATATTACATATTTTTCGAAAAGCCCATAAAATATTTCGTTAAAATTCAGACATTAATTTAGGAATATTTAATATATTTTTAAAAATACCAGAAGCATTTGAAAAACGAAAATATGGGAAATGACGATTTACTGCATCATTTTGCCATATTTTTCGATTTTTTTAATTGTTTTGGAATTTTTAAAAAAAATATTTTGAAATATTCAAAAAATTATTTCTGAACTGCATCGAAATTTTATTGGCTTCTTGAAAAATATGTAATACTACTTTAAAATGTTTGAGAAGGCTCGAAAAATTTTAATTCCATTCAGTAATTCTGATAAAAAGCTTGAAAAATTCAAGAATTTTAGCTATAAAAATCAGGTTTGTCTGAATATCGTCGAAATATGCAGTAAAACTTCATTTTGCCATTATTTTTCGATTTTTTAATGCTTTTGGAATTTTTAAAAAAATATTGAACATTTATTCAAAAATTATTTCTGAATTTCATCGAAATTGTTATGGGCTTCTGAAAATATTGTAATATACTTAAAATGTTGAGAAGTCTCGAAAATTTAAATTTCCATCAGTAATTCTTGGATAAAAAAGCTTGAAATCCAAGTGTTTTAAAGCTTATATCGTCGAGATATGCAGAAAAACATCATTTTGCCATATTTTTCGATTTTTCAATGCTTTTGATATTTTCAAAAAAATATATTAAATATTCAAAATTATTGGAATTTCATCGAAATTTGATTTTTCCAACGCTTTTGGTATTTTTTAAAATATATATGAAATATGTGAAATTACCTCAATCTCAGAATTACCTGAAGCAATGGAAAAAATCGAAAAATATGATAAAATGATGTTTTACTGCATATTTCGACGATTTTCAGCATTTAGAGCACTTTTGAATTAAACCTTACTTTTTAGCTAAGAATACATTGGATTTTCACATCTGGAATATCTTTTATTGACACAATACTAGACTATAATGTCATTTTTAAGTTACTTTCAGCATAAAATTTTTTATTCCATCACTAAGTCTGATGAAAAAAAATTGAAAATCAATGAGTTTAGTAAAAATTCAGCAAGTTTGTCTGAAAAGTGTTCTAAATGCTCTATAATCCGTCGAAAATATGCAGCAAAAACTCATTTTGCATATTTTTCGATTTTTTCAATGCTTTTGCTATTTTTAAAAAATATATGAAATATCGAATACTGATGCATTGAAAAATAATCGAAAAATATGGTAAAATGATGTTTTATGCTTATTTATCGATTTTCAGCATTTAGAGCACTTTTCAATATTTTAAACCTTACTTTTGTCTAAAATACATGTATGATCACACTTGAATTATTTTTATAGACACAATGACTACAGAAAATGTATATTTAAGTTACTTTCAGATAAAATTCAATTCCAGAGTAATTCTGATAAAAAATTTTGAAAAATCCATGAATTTTAGCGTAAAAATCAGGTTTGTCTGAAATGTGTTCTAAGTGCTCTAAATCGTCGAATCTGCAGTAAAAAATCATTCTGCCTCATTTGTCGATTTTTTCCAATGCTTTTGAAAGGTGAAAATCTATGAATTTTAAGCTAAAAATTCAGGTTTGTCTGAAAAGTTTCTAAATTGCTCTAAATCGTCGAATATGCAGTAAAAATCATTTTGCCATATTTTTCGATTTTTCAATGCTTTGGATTGTAAAAAAATATTTGACAATATTCAAAATTATTTATGAATTTCATCGAAATTTTATGGGCTTTTTGAGAAAAAAAAATATGCAATATACTTTAAAATGTTAAGAAGGCTCGTAAAGTTCAATTCCTTCAGTAATTTCTGATACACAGTTTGAAATTCATGAATTTTAGCTAAAAAAATCAGGTTGTCTGAAAAGTGTTATAATGCTCTATATCGTCGAAATATGCAGAATAAAACATCGTTTTTCCATCTTTTTCGATTTTTTCAATGCTTTTTGTATTTGAAATAAATATATGAAATATCAAAAATTATTTCTGATATTTCATCGAAAAGATTTGATTTTTTTCAAAAGCTTTGGTATTTTTAAAATATATATGAAATATGTGAAATACCTCAAATTACCTGAATTACCTGAAGCATTGAAAAAATCGAAAAATATGGTTTTAAAAATGATGTTTTACTTGCATATTTCGACATTTTCAGCATTTAGAGACTTTTTCACCTTAAACCTTACTTTTTAGCGAAAATACATGATTTTCACACTTGAAAATATTTATTGACTACAATACTACACTATCAGTCATATTTACGTTACTTTCAGCATAAAATTCAATTCCAGAGTATTCTGGATAAAAAATTTGAAAATCCATGAATTTTAGCTAAAAATCAGGTTTGTCTGAACAAGTGTTCTAACTGCTCTAAATCGTCGAAATGGTGCAGTAAAACATCATTTCTGCATATTTTTCGATTTTTTTTTCAATGCTTTTTGCTATTTTTAAAAAAATATATGAATACCGCAGTATATGAATTACCTGAAGCATTGAAAAAATCGAATAAATATGGTTTAAAATGTTATTTTATTGCACATTTCGACGATTATCAGCATTTAGAGAACCTTGCAATTAAACTTTATTCTTAGCTTAAATACATGGGAATTTCACACTTGAAATATTTATTGACGCAATACTACACTATAATGTCATATTTAAGTTACTTTCAGCATAAAATTCAATTCCATCAGTAATTCTGATAAAAAATTTCGTAAAATCAATGGAATTTTAGCTAAGAAAGTCAGATTTGTCTGAAAAGGGTTCTAAGTGCTCTAAATCGTCGAAATAAGCAGTAAAACATCATTTTGCCATATTTTTCGATTTTTTCAATGCTTTTGGAATTTTTAAAAAATGTGTGAAATATTCAAAATTATTTCTGAATTTCATAGAAATTTTATGGGCTTTTTGAAAAATATGTAATACTTTTAAAATGTTGAAAAGGCTCAAAAATTTCAATTCCATCGTAATTCTGATAAAAAGTTCGAAAATCCTTGAATTTTGCTAAAAAATCAGGTTTGTCTGAAAAGTGTTCTAAAGATCTAAATGTGAAATATGCAGTAAAAACATCATTTTTGCCATATTTTCGATTTTTTCAATGCTTTTGGAATTTTTAAAAATAATTATTTGAAACTATTCAATAATTATTTTCTGAATTTTCATCGAAATTTTTATGGCTTCTTGAAAAATATGTAATATACTTTAAAATGTTGAGAAGGCTCGAAAATTTCAATTCCATCAGTAATTCTGATAAAAAAGCTTGAAAATCCAAGAATTTTAGCTAAAAAATCAGGTTTGTCTGAAAAGTGTTTTAATGCTCTATATCGTCGAAATATGCAGTAAAACATCATTTTGCCATACTTTTCAATTTTTTCAATGCTTTTGGTATTTTTAAAAAATATATGAAATATTCAAAATTATTGCTGTATTTCATCAAAATTTTAAGAGCTTTTTGAAAAATATGTAATATACTTTAAAATGTTGAAAAGGCTCGAAAATTTCAGTTCCATCAGTATTTCTGATAAAATAATTTGAAAATCTATGAATTTTAGCTAAAAAATCAGGTTGTTTGAAAAATGTTCTAAATGCTCTAAATCGTCGAAATATGCAGTTAAACATCATTTTACCATATTTTTCGATTTTTTTAACGCTTCAGGTATTTCAGATATTTCACGCACTTAATATATTTCATATATTTTTTTAAAAATAGCAAAAGCATTGAAAAAATCGAAAAATATGGTAAAATGATGTTTTACTGCATATTTCGACGATTTTCAGCATTTAGAGCACATTTCAATTAAACCTTCATTTTTAGCTAAAATACATGGATTTTCACACTTGAAATATTTATTGACAGTACTACACTAAAATGTCATATTTAAGTCACTTTCAGCATAAAATTCAATTCCATCAGTAATCCTGATAAAAAAAGTTTGAAAATCCATGAATTTTAGCTAAAAAATCAGGTTTGTCTGAAAAGTGTTCTAAATGTTCTAAATCGTCGAAATATGCAGTAAAACATTATTTCACCATATTTTTCGATTTTTTCAATGCATCAGGTGTTTCATATATTTCAGGTATTTCAAGTATTTCATATATTTTTTAAAAATAGCAAAAGCAATGAAAAAATCGAAATACATGGCAAAATGATGTTTTACTTCATATTTCGACGATTTAGAACATATAGAACACTTTTCAGACAAACCTGATTTTTTAGTTTAAATTCATGAATTTTCAAACTTTTTTATCAGAATTACTGATGGAATTGAAATTTTCGAGCCTTTTCAACATTTTGAAGTATATTACATATTTTTCGAAAAGCCCATAAAATTTCGATAAAATTCAGAAATAATTTAGAATATTTCATATATTTTTTTAAAAATACCTGAAGCATTGAAAAAATCGAAAAATATGGTAAAATGATGTTTTACTGCATATTTCGACGAATTTCAGCATTTAGAGCACTTTTCAATTAAACCTTACTTTTTAGCTAAAATACATGGATTTTCACACTTGAAATATTTGTAGACACAATACTACACTAAAATGTCATATTTAAGTTAATTTCAGCATAAAATTCAATTCCATCAGTAATTCTGATAAAAAAGTTTGAAAATCCATGAATTTTAGCTAAAAAATCAGGTTTGTCTGAAAAGTGTTCTAAATGCTCTAAATCGTCGAAATATGCAGTAAAACATCATTTTGCCATATTTTTCGAGTTTTTCAATGCTTTTGGAATTTTTAAAAAAATATATGAAATATTCAAAAATTATTTCTGAATTTCATCGAAATTTTATGGGCTTTTTGGAAAATATGTAATATACTTTAAAATGTTGAGAAGGCTCGAAAATTTCAATTCCATCAGTAATTCTGATAAAAAAGTTTGAAAATCCAGAATTTTAGCTAAAAAATCAGGTTTGTCTGAAAAGTGTTTTAATGCTCTATATCGTCGAAATATGCAGAAAAACATCATTTTGCCATATTTTTCGATTTTTTCAATGCTTTTGTATTTTTGAAAAAATATATTAAATATTCAAAATTATTTCTGAATTTCATCGAAATTTGATTTTTTCAACGCTTCTGGTATTTTTAAAATATATATGAAATATGCGAAATACCTCAAATATATGAATTAACTGAAGCATTGAAAAAATCGAAAAATATGGTAAAATGGTGTTTTACCCCATATTTCGACGATTTTCAAGCATTTAGAGCACTTTTCAATTAAACCTTACTTTTTAGCTAAAATACATGGATTTTGACACTTGAAATATTTGTAGACACAATACTACACTAAAATGTCATATTTAAGTTAATTTCAGCATAAAATTCAATTCCATCAGTAATTCTGATAAAAAAGTTTGAAAATCCATGAATTTTAGCTAAAAAATTAGGTTTATCTTAAAAGTGTTTTAATGCTCTATATGGTCGAAATATGCAGAAAAACATCATTTGGCATATTTTTCGATTTTTCAATGCTTTTGGTATTTTGAAAAAACATATTAAATATTCAAAATTATTTCTGAATTACATCGAAATTTGATTTTTTCAACGCTTTTCGTATTTTTAAAATATATATGAAAGTGATGAAATACCATCAAACATAAAGAAGTTAAACCTGAAGCATGAAAAAATCTTAAAATTTAATGGCCAAAGTGAAATCGTTTATTCTGCATATTTCGACGATTTTTCAGCATTTAGAGCACTTTTGAAAAAATATTAAATTAATTTTTGCTAATTACATGAATTTTACTTATAAGCTTTTGAAATTTTAAATCATATATAATTGTAAAGCCAAAATTCATTCATAGTAATTCGATGAAAAATTGAAAACCAGAATTTCGCAAAAAATAGTTTGCTGAAAATGTGTTCTAATCTCAAATTTCGAAATATCTAAACATCATTTTGCCTATTTTTCATTAAACTTTTTGTTTTTTAAAAATAATGAATTTCACATTGAATATTATGCAAATTACAAAAAATTATTTTAAAAATTAAGCTAAAAAAACATTCCATAATAATTTGTAAAAAATTGAAAATCCATGAATTTTTTGCTAAAAAATCGTTTTCTGAAAAGTGTTCTAAAAGCCTAAATCGTCAAATAGCAGTAAAAAATCATTTTTCCATTTTTCGATTTTTTCAATCTTTGGATTTTTAAAATTTAAAATTAAAATATTTGAATTATAAATTTTTTGAGTTTTGAAAAAAATGAATAATTAAAATGTTTAAAACTGAAAAAAATT
>NW_026477274.1:0-10423 GCF_026875155.1 Cherax quadricarinatus
TCTAGAAAACCACTCCCTTGAACCTCTTCTATAACCCCCCCAGCTCTTAATACCTCATCTAGAAACCCACTCAGCTTTTAATACCATAATAACCCACTCAGCTCTTGAAAACCTCTTCTAAACCCAAAACCCAGCTCTTTTAACCTCTTCTAGTAACCCATTCAGCTCTTGATCCTCTTCTAGTAACCCACTCATTTTAAATACCTCATCTAAAAACCCCACTCAGTTTTCCAACACCTTTTTCAGAAACCCCACTCAGCTCTTAATACCTCTTCTAGTAACCCATTCAGCTCTAATACCTCATCTAGTAACCCTTTCAGCTCTTAATACCTCATCTAGTAACCCACTCAGCTCTTAACACCCTCTTCTAGTAACCCACTCAGCTCTTATACCTCCTCTTGAAACCTTTTAGTTGTTTTACATCTCTGAGATGAAAAAGTTTCTAGTTTTTAATTCTAACCTTTAGTTTACATTTACAGCTTCCTGGTCTCTCTTGATGGTGTTAGGATTTTTTCATTATAGAATCTTTCATAATATTATGTACTACATGGGCTCAGTGGAAGAGCGTTCGGCTCACAACCGAAATAAACCCTGATTGAATCTCTAGCAGTGCCAGACATGTGGCCAAGTCTCCCAAACACATGCTGCTCTTTTTCTTCACTTAGCAGTAAAAAGGTCATAACGATTTGTCATGCAATGGGTTTATTTTTGTCATCCTTCTCTGAATGTTTTCTAACGAATTTGTATCCATTCTGTAATACAGAACCAGAACTGAGCTGTATGATCTAAATGAGCCCTACTAATGATTTTAAAGAGCTGTGGTATTACCTCTGGACTCCTGTTATAGATACGTAGGAGTTATTTAAATTTTGTGAGTTAAAATCTGGGGTTATTAATTCAAATAAAAGTCTTCTTCTCTTGCCCTTCCATCATCTGAGGACGGCTTCTCTAATGCCATCTTCTCTTTCCTTGTAGTTTTCTGTTTATTTAACGCTAGAAGTTTTTAGATGTGGGAACCATACTTTCCACTTGTTTGGTTTAGATGTGGACACCATACTTGTTCCACTTGTTTGTTTAGATGTGGACACCAACTTGTCCACTGTTTTTTAGATGTGGACACCATTACTTGTCCACTTGTTTGTTTAGGATGTGGACACACACTTGTCCACTTGTTTGTTTAGATGTGGACACCATACTTGTCCACTTGTTTGTATAGATGTGGACACCAAACTTGACCACGTGTTGTTTAGATTGTGACACCTTACTTGTCCACATTTTATTTGTGGACATCCAACTTTGTCCACATGTTTAGTTGTGGCACACCATACTGTCCACATGTTTATTTGTGGACACCATAACTTATCTACAAGTTTTAGATGTGGACACCATTACTTGTCCACATGTTTAGTTGTGGACACCATACATGGCCAACATGTTAGTTTGTGGACACCATACATGTCCACCAGTTTAGTTGTGGACACCATACCTTGTCCACATGTTTAGTTGTGACACCATACTGTCCACATGTATAGTTGTGACAACAATACTTTCTCCACATGTTTAAATGTAAGACACCAATATCTTGTCCATTATGTTAGTTGTGGACACCATACTTGTCCACAGTTTAGTTGTGACGCCATACTTTGTCCACATTTTAGTTGTGAACACAATACATGTACCAGCATGTTTTAGATTGTGGACACCATACTATCCACATGTTTAGATTGTGCACTCCATACTTGTCCACATGTTTTAAGTTGTACACCATACTTGTCCACAATGTTTAGTTGTGGACACCATACTTGTCCCACATGTTTAGTTGTGGACACCATACTTGTCCACATGTTAGTTTGTGGACACCATAACTTGTCCACATGTTTTAGTTGTGGACACCATACTTGTCCACATGTTAAGTTGTGGGACACCATACTTTGTCCACATGCTTATTTGTGGACACCATACTTTCCACATGTTTAGTTGTGAACACCATACCCGGCACCATATTATACTCCTCGTCTAATATATTTTTGTACAAACTGCATTTGTAGCATTTGTCAATCCATATATCTAAAGTTTATTTAAAAGTGTCCCGGTGATCGCATAGCATTTTCTTCACTGGTATCAGTAATACACATCCGTTTGGTAATCTTGATAAATAGGACAGCTATGTTACTAGGACATCTAAGGATATCTAGGACAGCTAGGCCATCTCTCTGAGGCTTCTAGTATTTTATCACATAATTTATATACTCATGTAGAGGGCTCTCACATATTAACATTTATTCAGTTGGGACTGTTATACCAGTGGTGTGTGTCTGTCATGTCTGTGTGTGTGGTGTGTGTGTGTGTGTGTGTCTGTGTGGTCTGTGTTGTGTGTGTGTGGGTTGGTGGTGTGTGGTTGTGTGTGTGTGTGTGTGTGTGTGTGTGTGTGTGTGTTGGTTGGTTGTGTGCCGTGTGTGTGGTGTGTGTGTGTTTGTGTGTGTGAGGTATGTTTGTGTGTGTGTGTGTGTGTGTGTGTGTGTGTGTGTGTGTGTGTGTGTGTGTGTGAGTGCGTGCGCGCTTTTGTGTGCAGACAATTGCGTGTTTTGTCTAGTTAATGTGTTAACCAAAAGTTTCCAAATGGTGTCAATTTTTTTTTTTTTGGATCCCTTTTTTATGTGTTTTTCTGTGATAATAATGCTTTAACTTTGCTACCCAGTTGTGGTCTGATGTCTACTACAGGTTTTAAAAATAAACCAGTAAACCTGATTTATATTCGTGCTTGACATTCCACATCACACAAAAGAGCTGTAGGTAAATTTCATTACACAAAATTAATTGGGTAATTACATCAACGTAGATTTTAAGACATATTTCCTTTTGCAACTTATTACATTAAAGTTGGATTTTCCTGCTTTGATAACTTTGAAGAGTACAATAGCCGTAATTATTACGTTTTAGCTTTTGCTTTAGATCTAGGTGCCCTAACCATTCATTCAGCTTATGGCAAGGTTGTGTTTTACCATGTATTGTGTACAGTGGCTGATAAAAAATGCCTAATGTCAGCCTACTGCTGGCAGGATTTTTTATTTACGGCCACAGATTTTTTGGGAACCAGATGTGTTATCAATTACTTTATTAGTGTAACAAATTTTTTGAACTGAAACAATTGTCCCTGAGACTCTATAAGTTAGTTTTCTTGTTAGTAGGACTATTTTTTTTTTTTGTAATCTGGCCGACTATTTTGTCCCTGCAGTGTTTGACCGCTGCTGGGACGTAAGCCGAGAGTAGGTGTATGTATGTGTAACAGATCTGTGGCTAAAAACCGTCTCTTCATGTTCTCCACACCACCCGTCGTGTCGCATCAACAGTAATTGTCTGCTGGGGGCAGCGCATGCCATCCCACTATTATAAAGCTCGGATTCCATTTTTTTTGAGTTGTATAGTTATTTCTAGAAAGTTTTTACTTTGACACTTTCCTAGACTAAACACCTTTGGTTTCGTAATCTACGTTAGCATTGTGCAACTGGCAGCCGCTACTGCACTTAGATGGTCTGACTTAGCCAGTTATCATTATTTCGAATTCCATAAGTTGGCAACATGACTCCCAGTATTAATAGTCGTATTTAGAGACATTATGGAAGCAATGTAGTGAATACTGTAGCATGCAAACGTACTGCTAGTATGACCAAGGCCATGCAACTTATATATGTGGCAGCAACCAAACATCTAATACCCACTACGTCCAAATGCAACTATATATTATACACAGTATTCATTTCGAAAATGTGGGAAGAGATCTTGTAGAAACCTACATTTACAGCAGATATAAGTGAATAATATAACATTTAAACCATTGAATTAAATACACAAGAAAAGAAACATTTTCGAATATATAACTTTTTTTTTTAAGCATTTTCGAACGCACCATATTAAACGATTCCCAGACTCGAAAGTAAATTGATGCCTATCTCGAGGCTTCTCGCTCGCCATCACAGAGTACCTCGTAGTCCATCATGAAGCAGTCTTCTCCTCGCCGCCATCACAGTATTTCGTTAGTCCCATCGGACAAGTTATGTATCTTGGCCAGCCTGTCGCGATCTGCTGACACACAGGACGAGTTATTGAATACTTCCAGTCACTTGTGTAATCAGGTTTGTACTTTGAACTCTCATTTACATAACTAAAGCTACTATAGGTTCGTAAAAATTTTAACAAAGTAGATTTCCCTCTGCTTATAGTGATGTGGAACTGAAGTAACCGAAAGGCCAGAGAACATCCTTTGCAGGCTGCCTTAATCGCTTCTTGCAGCTTTTTCTTTGATAACTGCGTATAAATCTTTTAACTTTTTTTATGTATTGCATATATGATTGTTAAAGTTTTCAGAAGGATCATATCTTTAATAGCTTTTAAAGATTAATCCTTTTGGAAAACTGCTAAAGCTCCAACTTTGTCTTCTTTAATGTGAGCCACGCTGGCCGGCCTGGCTGTTCTTGCTCTATCTCTAAAGGTGCAAGTCCGCAAAATTTCAAAATTTTAAGACTTCAGAGATGCATTTCAGAGCGTCTCACTGTCAGGGATGTAAGAAATGTTTCCCGTCAAGGACTCCTCTGGAGCAGCAAAAAAAAAAAAAATCTGAGGGATGGTTCCAGGAGTGTTTAGATTAACGCCCCAGCCTTCAACCTTCAACACGCCCCTGTGACGAATGTTTTTTGTTTAGTGAGCGATGGTGTTTATTCTGTAGTATTACCCACTGATTCGAAAATGAAATATGCCTCTTAAGAAGTTCTAATCGGGACGAGCACTACACTTCTCGAAATTTTTTATCTGTATTTATACTTTTACTATTAATAATTTTGAACTATATATAAGTATATACATTTGTGAGTGTGTAGGTAGTTTGATTAAATAAAAATATTATTTAAACCTTACATTTATAGGGCTAAAAACCCAATGTTAAAAACTTCAAATAATTGTAACTTAAACAACAAGAGCAGTCTGGACACGGTATATTGTAACCTGCAAATTTGTCCTCCTAGCTTGTTCTTGTTCCAGCCTACCCTAGCTGACTCACTTCCCTAACCATTAAGTCTGCAATACCCGTTACTTCCTTAACAAGCAGCATTAAATAGCCCTAAACCCCGACTTAGGCTGCATCCTATCAGCCTGTTTAAAAACTAGGCTGTTTCCCAATTAGCCACCCCCTAACAAACTGCTTCTCTATTGATACAACCCCTAAGTGCTCCCTTATTAATCTGTCCCTCTGTAGCTTCCATAATCTCCTTAACCCTAACTAACTGCTTCGTTTCATCCTCTGCCAAACTAAAGTGTCTCTCAAACAGCCGGTCGCTAACTAAACTATTGCCTATAGGCAGTCCCACGCTAGGGTGGCTACCAAACACTTCCCTAATTACTTGCTTCCCTGACGCATGTCCTTCACTAAGCTACATCCCTATCAGTCAGTCCCCCCACCAGCAGCATCCTATCAAATCCAGTTCCTACCTAAACAGTTTTCTTATCACCCTGTCCCTAATAAGGCTGCTTTCCCTGACAGCTTCTTAAATTGCTGCTTCCCGTCTCAGCCTGTACCAGACTATGTGCCCCATAGCAGTCTGAACCTATCGAGCAACTTTTTTACACCTTTCACTCTAAGTATCCACCTCCCGGCCGTGCATAAATCTTCTAAGCTACAAATGTTTGTTGACGTACACCCTCACTTGTTGTTCAGTTTACCTGTCGTCTCGACTAGGATGAAGCGTCCTGTGCCCGTC
Source organism: Cherax quadricarinatus (assembly GCF_026875155.1). Taxonomy (NCBI): domain Eukaryota; kingdom Metazoa; phylum Arthropoda; class Malacostraca; order Decapoda; family Parastacidae; genus Cherax; species Cherax quadricarinatus. The sequence continues at coordinate 5,751 of NW_026477274.1, forward strand.
CCTCGTGCGGTCTGACTCACACATTTGTGGGACACATCTACTTGGATCTCCATAAATAATTTGTTTTTTCCCCCCCGTTTCGTTTCGATTGTGACAATTTTTGTTCCCCATGCTGCTCGTTTTCGATATTTCCTTTCCTTCTTCTCGCGAGCATTCCTCTTTGCTCGCTCCCTAAAACTATTTACATTTCATAGTCTTTTTGCCGTTCCAGCTTACATTCCTCCGTGGATTAGAATATGCTCCACTTTTACCCTAGCCGATGCCTAAGCACAGTGTTCTGATTGATATCTTAAAGCACGACGCTAAAGAACAACGTTTTCCAGCAAAAATTCACAGGTGGGAGGAAGATTAGTGGTTTTGATAAAAATCAGGCAAATTCAAGATTTTTTTCATTTAATTAAATACTTCAGTGATATACAAAGAATGAATTTTCTAATAAAATAACACACAGTATTAAGCCTATTTTTTTCCTTCAGTCCAGTTCCCCACCTGTTTTCATTTTTCTGTCACAGATTCAGCGTTTGATGCAGTGTTAATAAAACAGAACTGAGACACTAACTTAGTGTATATACACTATACTGTAATTTTAATATAAGTATATATATATATAAATATATATATATATATATAAATATATAAATAAAATATATATATATTTATATATATATATATATATATATATTATATATATATATTATATATATATATAAATATATATATATATATATATATAATATATAATATATATATATATATATAAATTATATATATATATATGTATATATAAATACACAGGTCACACCTACTCCATCAAGGCAGGTGACCCGAAAAACAGGAAAACTGTAGAAATGAGTATTGCAACACAGCATGAATTCGGACACCCATGAGTGCAGTGCTATATTAAATCACATCAGGCTTCTTAAAACTGTCAGAGCCTAGTTATTGTATCTTGATTCAATTATTAGCTGGACCTTATGAGTCAACTCTGATAAACACATGATCGTCAATAACTGCACATAACAGCATACATGGCTATACATTAACCCCCATACGTGTCCAAACCTTTGACAACAATCTCAAATCAGAATTGTTATCACGAAATCACCTCATGCTATTCATACAATAGCTATCTCTTAATGTTGTAAATGTAAGAGTATCATTATACTGCTCATTATACATGATGATAAGATTGTAAATTAAGCCATTTGTGCATGAATGGGCAATGGGTTAATCGACAGTTGCCCAGCATGAGAGTGATTTTGAGTGTTTTTCGCTCGTGCTTTACTTTGAATAACAATATATCCTGACTAAGGTACGGAAAGGACCATTTAATTATTTGTGTGTGTTCCTTAGCTGCTGGCTGACCATTTAATACTCTGAAAGAATAGAATACTGAGATATATCGGTAAACAAATAGGCTTATTATAACTTGACGACGTTTTATCAGCGGCATAGCTAAGCAGTCAACCACTATAGAATAATTTGATAACTTAATGCCTCCACAATTTGATTTTTTTCTTGAATATAACAGTACTTTAGCCAGCAGTAGATGTGCATATATTTGTATCCTAGACATTACTTTAACAGCTTCTCAAATTGGTTAATTCCAGAATCCCTAGTCATAAAAACATCGTGACTTGCTAATATACATAATTAATATAACTAATGTATAGCTCATGAACTTTCTGTCGTGTTTTCTGCTTGGATCTTGGTTCTCCGATAGCTACTACTACTGTCTAGCGTGGGTCTGACTAACGGTGTCCTTTCCTCACGTGTCTGCTATGGCCTTCACGCCGCTACTCACTTGACCTTTGAGATATTTCCACTTCTAATTCATTATTGCAGAGCTTCTGACCAAGCACAGGTAACAAGCGAAAGACCTTGAGCTACTGCATTCACCTTTTTGTCCCTTGTTTTGGATGCAAATGATTCTGTACGATGGTTACATTGTGGAAAATCTGCAGTGTATGGGTATACTATCCTATATGATAGTTACACAGTGGGAATAATCACAGTGCGTAGCTACTCTTTTCTACATGTGATGTGCTAAATTCCATCAGGAGCCTCTTAACCTTCTCATTCGTAGTTTTAACGATTATTACAATCCCATGGTTCACTTTTCTTTACTAGCCCTGCTACTGGCCCTTGCACACTAGTAAAGACACAAGAGTTTGATATTAAGCTTACAGAATACTTCTGTCATTGTTCCTTTCTCGTAACTAACCAATACACTTGTCTCCCCGCATTAATCACTACTCCTGGGCCCTATATTAACCACTACTCATGTCTCCAACATCAATCTCTACTCCTGTTCCCTCATTAATCACTACTTCTGCCTCCAACATTAACCATTACTACTGCCTCCCGTAAGATTACTTGTGCCATTGACAAGTGATCATTACATACACACACACACACACACACAACACACACACACACACACACACACACACACACACACACACACACACACACACACACACACACGCCACGCACACACACACACACACACACAACACACACACACCACACACACACACACACACACACACATACACACATACACACACATCCCACACGCACACACACACACCACACACACACACACACACACACACACACACACACACACACACACACACACACGCACACACACACACACACACACACACACACACACACACACACACACACACACACACACACACACACACATACATATGCATACCCACTCGGTAAATTTAACCGTGAGGTCAGTTATTTCACTTTTATTGCACCTCTTCCATAAGGTACACAATATACAGTGACATACGTTTTAAAAACCTCAACCTGTAAATTGGACTGCCTCTTGCCAATATTTACAGCCGTTATAATTTTGGGGGGAAGTAAATCATTTGTCACTTTTTTGGCGATGGAAGTATGAAGTAACAGATTATTTTTTTTAGTACTAATAGAAATAAAAAAAATAAATATATCTGGCCTGGGTAAGACAAAAGTAAAGTGTACCGAGAATATGTAATAAGACACAGTGCAGGTCAAGGCATTTTAGTGTGAAGACGTTTCGCTCACCAAGGAACTTATGAATTCACTCAGATGCCAAAAATTCTTGAAGACTACGGTGGTCTTTACCAACTCCAAGGCTGAGGGACTGATTACCTCATCTTCTGTATATAGTTCTACAGTCTTCACATTATGTCCTTGTATTGATAAAGCCACTGGATGACGAAACGTCTACAAATCAAAATACCCAGATGTTGCACATGTGTCTAATTCTACATCGTAAAGGAAGAAAGAAACATTTGAGAAAGAAATAGTTGACAAGAGCAACATGGAACCAAATCTTTTATTAGAGTCTGTGAAAAGCTAAGTAAATGTTAAAGACAAAATGCAGAAAATTTAGATTGACAACAAAATCCTTGAAGAGAAAGAGGAAATGTGCGACGGACAAATGAAAAGATTCAGAGTGTGTTTCCAAAAGAGGGTATTTTATATGTAGAAGTTTTAAAAACCCAAGCAGGTAATTAAGTGACGGATAATGCCATAACTGAAGATGATGAGAAGGAAATTATTACTGGATATTGACAAAAGAAACAATAGGGTAAGACATGGTAGTAACATGGGTTTTTAATACAGTGCACAGAAGAAAGTGAGCTGTCCACTTTGGAACACTTTTAATATCTCACTTCAGGAAGGAAAAATTGGCAGATAAAATGGCACACATTGTACCTTTATTTATAAAGGCCTTGTTTCGTTGGCAAGTGTTGTAAAAATATTAAAAAAAAAAAACTGAGAGAGAACAGCGCATGAAGCACTTGGAGAAGAATAAGGTAGTGATTAGAAAATAATTCGGATTTCAGACTGGAATTTCCTGCATGCAAAATCTATTAACCTTTTGTGAGAATTAGAGAATTTTGAATTTGGTAAATGAAAGATAAACTATTCATATGAATACGAGACTTTGTGCTCGAGAGGAAAAATATAAACAGTTATATCAAGTAAAAAATGTCCTAGTGGGAAGGCGTTACATGTGGGGCGGGACAAGATTTGTACTTGCCCATATAATGTAAAACTTACCATAAGTAAATAAAAATTGTGAATGTATGTGCAGAGGATGCAGAACGTTAGGAAAAATAAATAAATGACTAAATCTACAGGGTAATTTGGATAAAATTTAGCAAATGGAGTGAAGGATGGATGGGTGATGGAATTTAATGTATTTAGATGCCACATAACTGGAATGTGGGAACATGAAACAAGACCAGGAGAAGAAATAAAGACTGTAACAAAATACTGAAAACTTTAGACGACGAGGGTTCTAGGAATTATAAAAATTGATTATCACCGAAAGATCATAGAAGCGAAATTGTGAGAAATTCACATATTACATTAGCCAGTCATAACATAGCTTCAAACAGTTGAAGAAATACGAAGAAAAATAATTGTGTACAATATATATTAAGCCAAAATTTAAATATATGGCGATTGTATTGTGCCATCACTTTAAAATGGGTAGTTAGAAAAAATCCAAAGAAGTGCTATGAAACAGCTACCAGCTAAATAAATATAGAATTATGATGGAAGGGAAAACATTAATTAATGACATGCTTCTGATAGAAAGAAAAGTGAAATATGGTAAGCACATGCAGGGTGATAAAAGAATATTAAAAAATTAA
>NW_026477276.1:0-10419 GCF_026875155.1 Cherax quadricarinatus
TACCCAAACCGACATGTATAATTAGGGAATTTGCCAGAATGGATGTTGGAGGATGGCTTCTCCGCTGGTTTAAAAGGCTACCTGTCCAACAGAAAATCGTCTGTGTTGTTCCAGGGACATAGAAGTGTAACTAAAGACTTTGACTTAGGAACCCCACAGGGAGGTGTGCTCAGTCCCACACTGTTCAAAAATTCTAATTAATGCATTACTTAATGCTATGCTAGTCAGCCCCATAATTATGTGATTAGTTTTGCTGATGATATAATGTTCACACCCCCGGATTCTCCAACACCCAAAACATTCTTAATCATTTACTAGCCTCGTGTCAGGACCTGGGGTTGATAATCTCAAACTGATAAAACAAAGATACTCAATAGGCGTCCTCCTCGACAGAGAGGCACAGTTCGTCAGTATCCAATTGAAATGATGGGTCTCTTTAGAATATGTAAGCAGATACAGGTATCTAGGCTTTGAGGTTCCACTACTTGGACCTGTTGTAACAAGACTTTGTCGCCAATACAAAGAACGACTAAGAGCACTAGACTTGTGGCAGGCTTCACCCCAGGTATGGTGCTAATGTTAAAATTGTGAAAATGATGTTCTTGCTTATATTAGATCATTGGTTGATTATGCTGCGCCACTACTTGCTCTTGTGTCTGACTGGAAGCTTGGAGGGCTGGAAAAAACTGCAGAACGAAGCAATGAGGATCATTTAGGATGCCCTCGTACTGCCAAAATTTTAAATATGCAAAAGAACTTGATTTTCCCAAAGCATAGAGATCGTTTTACTGAAAGAAATATCCTAATTGGGGTTTATTGCTCAGGAAAGCTCATTAAAACCCCCTGCCCCAGAAGCCCTCCAAAACTTTCCTCAGCACTGGTAAAACACCCCTCCAAAATGGATCGAAAAGACTGGAACCGACCTCCGCATGAATCAGATACATGATCTATGTCAAGTAAGGCAACAGCGCACTTCTCCGCTCCCTGGAATATTACCCCCATTCCAAACTACCATTCCTCCATTTCCCCCCAAACTACTTCTTAAATCACAACCAAAACTTCCCTTGAAGCCAAACATGAGGCCTTAAGCTGTATTGATAACTTAAATCACACAGCACACACTCTCCCCAAATTATTTACGTTTATGGTTCTGTTCACCAATCCACTGGTGCAGTGGTAGTGCTGCTGTTGTCGTACAGAGTGATGGGTCTCTAAAGAAATTTGGGGCATGCATCAATAATTTGGCCTCTACCCTTCAGACAGAACTGTTTGCCATACTCCTTGCACTGAAATGCATCTATGTATCAAAGATTGACGTTTAATTGTAACTGATTTCTGTCATCCATAAATGCTCTCAACTCATTTAAACATAAATTGTGGCATGCTTGTTCAGAAGCCAGACACAGGTTTTGGGAGGATTGTGGACAGTGGAGTCAGAGTGCACATGCTGTGGATTCCATCTCACATTGGTCTTCAGATGCATGATAGAAACTGATAAATTGGGCCCAAGCTGTATGCTTTCAAAGAGGGAGTAGATTACAATCTTGGCTTGTCAGGTAGTATTTTTTGAAAACAAAAAAACAAAAAGGGAAATTTCGCTGAATTTTATGGACTTAAGGCTCGGGGAATTTGACACCAGTGAGCCCCATCTATATAATTCATCATCCCAGGAGGACCCCACTGTCTATGGGCTCCAACAAAATAAGCAATTTCGGGGGATGTCACTACCCCCCGGCCCCGGCTGGGTTACAAGTATTTTTTGGCGGTTTTAAATTCCCCCCACCAGATTAGCCCCAAACAAAAAGGGTAAATTTTTGCCAGGGGGGAATTATGTCACACCCTGCGTCATTAGTACGGGAGTGCGAAAAAAATTAAATTTAATTTAGAAACAACTCACTCGAAGTGTTAAAGAAAGGGCAAGTTTTTAAACCACAGTGGAAAATTTTTACGCCCATTCTGGAGAAATCCCTGACTTTGCATGTAAAAAAAGCATTACCACATATGTGCATAGTGTGTTTTGGTGGGGGTGTGGTGTGTGTGTGTGGTGTGTGTGTGGGGTTGTGTTGTGTGGTGGTGTTTTGTGTGTACTCACCATTTGTACTCACCTATTTTTTTGGTTGCGGGGGGTCGATCCAAAGCTCCGGGCCCCGCCCTTCCCCTTTGCAACTGGGCCCCTCTCTCTCCCCGCCCATGAGTTTTAATCAAACCTCGTCTTAAAACGGGTGAAAGGGTTCCCTGCCTCCACACGTAAAATTTTCTGGGCTATTCCCCTCCTTAAAACCCTTTATAAACTGAAGAAATTTTCCTTTACTATCTCTCTGACTCATTTGTGTCTTCAACCCCAAATTGGGGCCCTTTTCTTTGTTTCGTGCCCCCTCCCTGGCCCACCCTGTCTTTGTCCACCTTTTCTTTTCCACGCAGTATTTTATATGTCGTTTCATTTTCTCCCCTGACCCCCCTGTCCCCCAGGGTGGTCAGGCCTTTTTCCCCCCTTAATTTTTCCCTTTCATAGGACATTCCCCTCCTTCCCTCTGGAACAAACCTTGCCCGCAAACCTTTATACTTTCTTTTAATTTTTGAGGCTTTACCCAAGGGGGGGGTTTCCCAAAAAAAAACGGGTGCTGCATACTCCAGTTTTGGGCCCTGACTTTAACACGTGTCATTTTCTTGAATGTTTCCCCTTATTAAGGTATCGGAATGTTTTCCTAGGTTTCCCGGGCGCCCATATGCGCGGGCAGTTTTCGGGTTTTTGATGGGGTCTTCCGGGGGGCCCCATGTTTCGGTGTTATACTCCCCCCCAAATCTTTTTTCTTGAGTGGGGTTTGCGTTTTTGGGCCCCCTACCTATACTCTTCTGGGGTCTTCTGTGCCCCTCCCCCATCTTCAGACTTTGCATTTGGCGGGTTTTAAATTTTCGAAAAGGGGCCCTTTTTGCGGGCCCAAAGGTGCCCGTCTGTCCAGGTCTTTTTTTGAAGTCCTGCCTGGTTCTCTTTCAGTTTTTAATTTTTTTCCTCTTTAAACTTCAAATCATTTTGAAAAACGGGGACATTTTGATTTCAAACCCCTTCCGTCATGTCGTTCACATATCCCAAAAATGCACTGGTCCTGGGAAACCGCCCCCCTGGGGGACCCCCCCTCGTCACAGGTCCCACTGTGTACATCATTCGTACCATGACCGTTTTTTGCCCCCCTGTCAGGTATTCTCTGATCATTGCAGTGCCCTTCCTGTTATATTCGCCTGGGGGCTCTAGCTTCTGCACTATCTTTGTGAGGAAAATTGTCAAAAAGGCCCCTTTTTGCAGTCCAAGAAGATGGGAATCAAACCCCCCCTCTCTCTTTTTGGGTTTTTTTTTCTTTTTGGGTTTTTATCATAAAAATCCAAAGGGTTTTTTGGGCACAGGGTTTGCCCCTTCCCTGAATCCGGGCTGGGTTTGGGAATTATATTTTCCCGTTTCCCTTTTCCCGGGGCTCCCCACTCTCCTCCTGATAAAATTTTTCCCTAATTTTTGCCTACTTTTACACGTCAAGACAAAAAGGGCTATAGTTTTTGTGCCTCTTTTTCTGTCTCCTTTTTTTAAAAATGGGGGAAAAAACATTTGCCGTTTTCCCTACCTCAGGGAGTTTCCCCGTTTCCAGGGATGGGGGTTTAAGTTTTTGGTAAGTGGGACGCACATATATTGCTCCCTCTCTAAGGACCCACGGGGAGATGTTTTTCTGGTCCCTTTTCCTTTGAGGTATCGATGTCCTTTTGCAGTTTCTTCCCCCCCTCCCATCCCGTATGTATTTGCCAACAATTTTTTTGGGGTATTTCCCTTTCTGGGTTCCCCGTTGGTTTTGTCCCCCCCGAGTCCCTTTCCCGTCTCTCGTAAATACTTCCTTAAATCTCTTGTTTAGGTCCCCACTTTCCCTTGACGTTTCTTTTGATTTCTCCCCTTTTTTCCTTTAGCCTTATCACCTGGTTTCCCTTTCTGGTTTTTCTTCCTCCTAAAGTGGCTATACAGCAGGTTTTTGGGTCAGATTTGACTTTTGATGTAGTCCCTTTTCCCCTCGTCGCGGGCCTTCCCCCCTTAACTGTGCAAACTCGGTTTTTTTGGGGTCTTCTACAAACTCCTTTTTTTTCCTGGGTCCTATTTCCCCCGTTCCTTTTCCCTTCCCCTTTGCACTTTTTGTTTTTTTCCCCCCCTTTCACCTTTTGGGAAAACCAAACTTCCCTTTTTTGGGCTTCCTATTATTTTCCCTTTTTCCCCCTTGGGGAAAAAAAACTTTCCTCTGCCTCCTTGGCCCCTTTTTTTGCCACATATTCCCCTCATCCGTTTACTGATTTTCCTACCCTTTTTTCTGTCCCACTTTAAACCTCCTGCCGGGGAAATTTTTCATCCCCCGTGTAGTCCCCCGTTTTATATTTTTGGGCCCGTCCCCTTTAGTTCCTTTTTTAAACCTTCTCCACTTGTTTTAAATCTTAATTATAGTCAAAACTCAAACCACAAAGATCGGGTAGCTCCAAGGGGGCCCCTTTTATAAGTGTTTTCCCAATGTCTGAAATGCTCAGGGGGGAACACAAGATCCAGTCTTTCTGGCCCCCTTCCCCCCCCCCCCCCCTCTGGTTTTTTGTCCCTGCCCTGTTGATGCATGAGGTTTTCAAGTAAACCCCTTTCCAAACATCCCTTTGGGTCTCCATGTTTCGGGACCCCCCATGGCTCCAGGTTTTTTTTTCCCCGTCGATCTCCCTGTTTGGTTTTAAAAACGGGCCCTTTTTCCCGGAAAATTTGGGTCTGCTCGAGTGAGTCTTCTTGCCACCCAGCCAGTGGTCCACCATCACCCGTTGTTTTCTTTGGAAATCCCTCTTGGTCCTCCCGTTCTGTGGGGGGTTATACATCACTCCAATGACAATTTATGGTTTTTCCGGACTGAATTTTACCCAAAAATGTAGTTTTCTTTCTCCAAATATGTCCAGCCTTCCATTTCCCCAAATCCCCAACGGTTTTTTTTTGAGCAGTGCAAAACCCCCCCTCCCCCCCTACTCCTTTATCTTTCCTCAGGAGTGTGTGTGTGTGTGTGTGTGTGTGTGTGTGTGTTTTGTGTTTTGTGTGTTTTTTGTGTGTGTGTGTTGGGGGGGGGGGGTTTTTGTGTATGTGTTTTGGTGGTGAGTGTGGGGTGTGTGTGTGTGTTGTGTGTGGTGTGTGTGTTGTGTGGGGGTGGGGTGTGTTTGTGGGTTTGTATGAGTGGGGTGTTGGGGTTATGAGTGTGTTTTGGGGGTGTATGAGTGTGTGTGTGTGTGTGTAAAGAGTTTTGTGTTTCGTGGGGTTTTGTATGAGTTTTTTTGTGTGTGTGTGTGTTGTGGGGGTGTGTGTGTGGGGTTTTTGTGGTTTTTTGTGTGTGTTTTGGGATGAATTTTATGTGTGTGTGTGTGTATGAAATTTTTTATTTTGGGGGGTGTGGGGTGTGTTGTGTGTGTGGTGTGTGTGTGTGTGAGAGACTCAGCAATCAAAAATTTGCACCAAAAACCCCCACTACAGTTGTGCCCGGGGGTGGAAGTGTGGGGAAATTTCTCATTACTTCCCAAAATTGGGTTTATGATTGCCCGCCATGTATAAACGTAAGTAACCATTCTTACAGTTTTTCATTACCTTTTTTAACTTGTAGTTAATTTCCCTTTTTAAAATTGTGGTTCATTTCCCTTTTAACTTTTGAGTTTAAAATTTCCCGGGAATTTGTTTAGGGAAACAAAACTTTGGGCCCCGGTTTCCCCGGACCCATTTTGTACCTCGGTAAACTGTAAATACCGTTTAACTTGCATGACTGTGACTAGACCCACCCGGAGTTCATTACCTTTTTAAATTGTGGTTTATTACCTTTGAAAAATTTTGAATTCATTACCTCTGTAAAATTCTCAAAAAATAAAACTTTTAGGCCCAGTCCCCGGACCCCTTATGTACCTCCGTAATCTTTTTACTACCGCCCCTGGGTTGGGGATGGGGTGCATAAAAAAACATATTAAAAATAACTAAAAAGGGGCCCGGGGGGTCACCCCCAGTGAGTCCACCCCATCTGTGTTTACTTGGGGGTTTTTTAAACAAACACACCCCAAACCCAAAATTGTTTTAACCTGTTTTTTAAAACCCCCCCCCCTTTTTAAAAAAACACTGTTGGGGAAAATTTTTTAATTCCCAAAACTATAGTGTCTAATAAGGTTTAATGTGTTTAATTTTGGGGCAAAATGTATTTGCATTTTAATGAAATCAGCTGGGTTTTCCCCTGCGCCGGGGAAGGGTGTTCCCGGGGGGGGGGGGGTCGGGGTGGGGGGGGGAGGTGGCGGGGGTGTTTTTAATGGGGGGGAGCTGAGAAAAAAGGGGAAAGGGGGAAACTGGCGTTCCGGTGGCCTAAGGATCAAATAGGCCTCAATTCATAATAGGAAAATTTTCATTGTCCTCAAAACGCCCCCGACCGTGTGGAAAGGGGCTGCGCAGGAACCCCTCCTGTTTGAGTTTGTTTTGGCAGTTTTTCCTGATTTACGCCCCAGCGTTGGTTGGTGGAAACTTTATTTTCTTTTACATTGGGGCTGAATAGCAAAGAAAAATCAAAATCTGTTTGCATTGAGATGCCGTGGTGCTGCACAGGATCCAAAATGGAAATTTTTTATTTCCAGCATTTTCGCGATACCTATGGAAAAGCAAAGAGGAATATGTGGTGTCCCCATTAAAAGGAAACAAAAAACTTCGTTAAAAGGGGCTGCACCAATCTACGAGGGAGTGGGCCCCCAAGTTTTCAGGAGACCCCTCATACAGGTTAATACGCGTGTCGGTGAACTTCATGATGTAAAACGCAAATTTCACCTGGGGGAAGGAAAAAACCCGGAATGTGCCTTTTGGGGGCGATGATTTTTATATTAAACCCGTTGAACCCGCGTACTTATGGACGGTTCACGTAGCCCCCAAACCCGGGAGTTGGGGAACTGGCCCCTTTCAGGTGCCCCTGGGGAAAGGCGGGTTTTTACAGTTAAAATGACTCTTCCGGGGACCCCATTTCCCTTTATTATTGTGTTTTAAAGAATTAAGGATCAAGTCCCATGTAAATTTCGGGGCAAAAAACTTACTTTTCGGTTTTGTGGGGCATTGGAAACCCCCATCGCGGCCCCAGTTTTGGAAAAAACGAAGTGGGTACCCGGCCCAAAAACAGCAACGGCAAAAAGCAGCAACAGCAAACAGCAAACAAACCAAAAGCAGCAACGGGAAAAAGCAGCAACAGCAGCCAGTGGGCGAGGGTTTGGGGATGAGCGAGAACCCGTCTCTTTCTACAAACCCCCCCCAACAACGGGTTTTCATGGAGGGGAGGAGGTTTAAAAAAGAAAAGGAGCTTGAATCCCCCAGTTGTAAAGCTAAAAAGGAAAAATCTCCAAATCCCTTGGACCCAAAAATAAGGTTTTTGAGGAGAGACTACTAAAATGGGTGAAGAAATGGCGGGGTCTTTGGGAAGGGCGTTTTGGGTGGGCCCTTTTTTAGAAGGGAAACGGTCCCCAGATTTAGGTGGAAAACCCAGGGTCAGTTTTGGGGAAGGCTTTAATGATGGTATGGGAGAAGATGACGGTTTGTCGACGAGAGATTTTAAAAGGTTGAAGGTGCATGCAGTAGAGGTTTGGAAAGGGGCATCAACGGGGCTTCAGATGTCCAAAAAAGGGAGGTGGAGGGGGGGACAAAGAAAGAGGACTGCAGCACTGGGTTCGATGGGTGTTTCCAAAATCCCGCCCCAAAGCCCGGGGAAAAAATTTTTGGGGGGGAGGTAAAAGAAAAGAGGGGGAAAGGTTTAACACAAGGATTTAAGGGGTTTTCAAAGGTGATTCCCAACAAAAGGGGGGGGGGACAGAGGTGTTGCAAAAAAAGAAAATGGGGGGAAAAATTTAATGGGCCGGGGGGGGCAAAAGGAAAAACCCCTTTTTTTTGAAATTTTAAAGTGTTTTTTTTAAAAATATTTTAAAGGGTTAAAAAGCTGGGGGAAAAAATTAAGTGGGTTTAAAAGAGTTTTGGTGCGACTTGGTGTGGATGGGGGTTTCTTACGGAACAAAAATTTTAGGCCTGGTTATGAAATTGGATTTTGAGTGGTTTTTAAAGTGTTTAAAAGGAACACCGACACGTTTGAAAGGTTGGGGGTGCCAAATTTTGGTTTAAAAGGGAAAAAAGCCCGTTTTTTAGTAAGGCGTAGTGAAGGGGGGGAAAGGGGAAGGGGGAAATTTTGGGTTGGGTGGAACTTTTGGGGGGGGGGGGGGGGGGTTAAAAGGGGTTTCCCCCCAGTTTGTATGTGTATATGGTCCGGCTGAGGGTGACGGGGAGTATTAAAACTAAATTTGGTTCGGACGTGCGGTCTATTTTTTTACGTGGTTTTCCGAATGTGGGAATAATAGGCGGAGATTGGAATTTGGGGTTTATACTTTGAAAGAAGTGGAGCCCAGAGGTTTCGGGGTTTTTGTTTGGGGTTTTTTGGGGGGATATATTGACCGGGGTGGGGTTTTAAAAGGGTGTGTGTGGGGGGGGAGGGGTGGGGAAAGGCATCCTTTTAAAAAACGAAGGGGTTTTGCGGCGAGGGGTTTGGGCCCCAATGTCGTGCCAATGCGGTTACTGTGCGGAGGGGGGAAGTGGAATAGATTTTGGTTTTTTTGGAAACATAGGAAAGGGGTTGGGAAAAATTGGATATTGAAGGGGGTTTTCCCGGGGGGGCCTTTTGGGGAAAATTTAATTTTAAAGTTAAATTTAAAAAAAGAGGATAGTCTTTTGTCTTTTGGGGGCAATGTGGGGGGGTTTGTGGTTTGAAGCAAACCCGGGGAGGGTTTCCATGGTTAATGGTGGGGAAAAAATAGGGTAAAAAACGTATTTAAAGGGAAAAATTATATAATGAGGGGAAAAAAGAAAACAGTTACATTTCGGTTTTTAAAAATATTTAGAGGGGGGAGTTGCGCGACTGTTTTTGCACAAATTTAAAGCTTTAATTTTCCTGTTTTTGGGAAATTGAAAGTTTTAAGGAAAAAATCGGAAATTTTTCAAAATGAGAGGTTTGATGGGGAAAAAAGGGGTTTTAAAGGGGGGGATGAGGGGGTTTTTTTGGGGGGGATCGGCCGTCGGCGTGTGGGTTCGGGAGTCAAACACACGTCCAAGGCAATGGAGTTAAAGGGGGGTTTAATGGGCAGGTAGGTATGCAAGGGGATAAAGTGGACCAGGTGTTGACGACGACTGAGGGTATGAGGGGGGTATATTGATGCTTGGGTTAAGTTGAAAACGCAAAGTGTGGGAATAAGTGAAATAGCATTACAGTCAATTGGAAGGTTTGTGCAGTGTGAGTTGACAGAGCATGATCGATTCGTTTTGGAAGGGCCGATAACGGAGTGCGAGACATGGGAAGTTTTTATCCGGGGCGCAATTAGGTAAGGCACCAGAATTGATGGGTTGCCCAGTGACTTTTATCTCCAAAATTGGAGCGTTTTAAAAGAATTTTGGTAAGATTATTCAATATCATTAAGCGGGATCGGGTTTTAGGGGCACAGCAGCGGATGGCTGTGGTCGTTTTTAGTGCCTAAAGGTGAGCCATTAACAGTTAAAGACTATCGTGCTATTTCGTTATTGTGTGGTGATTATAAGATTTTTGCAAGAATTTTAGCTAACAGAATAAAAAAGGTCCTGGGTAAAGTGATCGATAAGGGACAATATGGGGTGCCGGGAAGGTCTATGTATGACGGGCATGGTTTTGATTAGAAGGTTTTATTTAAGAAAGAGTAAAATTGGAGTGGGGGGGTGTTGGCTATAGATTGGGAGGCGGCATATGATAGTGTAGAAAGGGAAGCGTTATGGAAGATTTATGAGATGGCAGGGGTTTGGAGAGGAAATTATATCATGGGCCAAATTAATGTATCAAGATGCATCCTTGCGGGGGCAGGTAAATGGAAGGTTAGGAGAACAAATTCAGATGAGCAGGGGTCTACGTCAAGGTTGTCCCCTTTCACAAATATTTTTTGCGTGTTTACAGGATCCCTTTTATAGAGGGAATTAGGGCCTTATTGGCAGCAAATGGGGTTGGTGACGAAAGGGGTGGGGGGGCTGGCATTGTTGGATATGTTGATGACACAACGATTTTAGTAAGTGGTAACAGGGATTTGCCTCGGGTGGAAAAGTTAGTAAATGTTTTTGAAAAGGCTTCTGGCATGTCAATTAATAAGGAGAAAACGAAGTATATGGATCTTGGAGATAGGTTAAGTGAGGAATGTGAAGTAGTTGAAAGGTGGAAAAAGGTGGACCAATTACTGATATGTGGGATCGTTTATGTAAGTGATATCAAGTTAGCACAACAAATAAATTCAGTGCGTATTGTAGATGGTGTACTGAAGCGCCTCAGTGGTTTACGAGCTGCACACTTAAATTTGCATCAAAGAATTTAAAAA
>NW_026477277.1:0-10155 GCF_026875155.1 Cherax quadricarinatus
TCTATTGCCCTTTTTTCACCCCATCCCCTGGCTTTCCTTAAAACCTGGATGAGCAAGGGCTCTTTTAAAAAACTTTGTTTTCGTCTTTTGGTATAAGTCCCCATATCCTTTTCACAGTAGGTCAGTATTTCCACTAGCCTCCTGGGCGGGTCTTGCCTCCAATTCCCTTCCTCACTGAGCTTCTTCCAGGGTGATGTAAATCTTTGTAATTGATTCCGATCAATCGTTTAAAAAAAACACGAGAGAAAACACAACGGTATAATTAGTAGAGAACGTTTCGGTTCTGGGTCCCTAGAAATAACCAAGATGTATACTATGTATACTAATAAATCTTACTGCTCGCCTAGAGGGCATATCAACCTTCTTCCAAGGGAATTTCTCCTACCTTCATTGTCTTCCCTTCTGCATTTTTTTTGTCTTCTTTTTCACCAGAGCAACTTTTACTAAACTGTTAACTCTTAGAAATGTGATCACTAACACATACTGGTGATTTAGAGCGAATATTAAATCTAAGTCTTGCTAACTCATCCCTGCCTCTCGTTCTTATAGATTCCTTCACGATCGCTCGTTTAGTTTTCCATTCCTGCCTCCATTAACTTTATTCTCCACGTTTCTGGCTCCCTGTGTGGAAAGCAATGTATGTGTTTGTACTCACCTATTTGTACTCACCTATTTGTACTCACCTATTTGTGGTTGCAGGGGTCGAGTGTGTGTGTGTGTTTGTGTGTGTGTGTGTGTGTGTGTGTACTCACCTAGTTGTGGTTGCAGGGGTCGAATCTCACCTGGCCCCGTCTCTTCACTGGCCGCTACTCCGTCACTCTACCCATTCCGTGGGCTTTATCATACCTCTCCTTAAAGCTATGTATAGATCCTGCCTCCACTACATCACTTCCCAGACTATTCCAATTTCTGACAACTCTGTGACTGAAGAAATATTTCCTGACATCCGTGTGATTCATCTGAGTCTTCAACTTCCAACTGTGACCCCTTGTTGCTGTGTTCCATCTCTGGAACATTCTGTCTCTGTTCGCCTTGTCTATTCCTCTCAGTATTTTATATGTCGTTATCATATCCCCCCTATCTCTCCTGTCTTCCAATTTCGTCAGGTTGATTTCCCTTAACCTCTCCTCGTAGGACATACCCCTTAGCTACGGGACTAGTCTTGTTGCAAACCTTTGCACTTTCTCTAGTTTCCTTACATGTTTGGCTAGGTGAGGGTTATAAACTGGCGCTGCATACTCCAGTATAGGCCTCCTCTTTCTCCCTTGTGTTAAAAAGAAAACAAAAACCCTTTCAAAATCACAATTTGTTATTTTGGGAATCTCTGGATTCACATTACACCAGTTCAATAACAACTTTGAAATGCATCCTAAAAAATTATTGTCATAGAGGTCTGTTAACCACTCCTCTACTCAGGCGAACCTCTCCTCAGTGCTCAGGTGAACCTTCCTCAATACCGGGTGAACCTCCCTTATAAAAATATTCAGGGGGAAGCACCTGTGTCTCATTCATCATATTAAAGACAACATTGGGTATAAGACAGGCCCTTATCACACTACTAAACAATCAACTTGCAGGGGGTACACAAGGATCCCCGGGGGGCTTCTTGCATTCCCCCAGCATCCCCCCTGCAGGAATTCGCTTCCTCAACCATTTTCGTTACAAACATGACCTAAAACAATCAGAAACGTGTCAATACCCGAAACAAATAACAAGATTAAATAGGACTTTCTTTTCTTTGTAGCGAGTTAAACGTTTGATTTTGGTTCGTCAAAAAATTAAGATTTATTCTGCAATTGCGGACGGGAACAAATCCACCCAAGGCTAGTTTTCCGGCAAGGTAAGCTTAAAATAGAAAAAAAATCTTTCATTAAAAATTGTTAAAAATGACAATGACGGGAATTAAAAATAGAATTTTGATAATGGACAGCACAATGCTGATAATACAATATATTTTCTTTTATTTATCTCGTATTTTCTTTTTCACGGTGCGGAAGGCGCAGGAAGGCAACAATGCCAAAAAAAAATGTTAATTTGTTGCAATATTTGCTATGACCAAGCGGCTTATGGTATGTCATAATCTGAGAGGTAGAACCACTAACGCCACTGTGTCAGGAAAACTAGCACCACCGCGTATCAGCACAAGAAACCACACATAGTAACATCACAAGAAACTAGCACCACACACACGGTAGTATCAACAAGAAACTGTAGCCATACCACAATCAGTAACATCACAATAAAAAACAGAACCACCACAATTCCGTTATTCTGGCAAGGACCAGCCGCCTGTACACTCAATTTACGGAAACGAAATAGCGCTGGGAAGTGATAAATTTGTAGTGCAGGGTAAAAATATGCATTCACACACCACACCACACACCCACACACACACACACACACACACACACACACACACACACTCACACACACACACTCACACACACACACCCCACACACACCACCCACACACACCTCGATCGAGAAGAAACACAGGAGGAAAGGACGATGCTGAGAGAGAGTTGCAAAAACGAAAGGAGAAATGGGTGGAAATGAAAAAGGAGAGCTGAATAACCCAGGAATCGAGACTGGAAGGACAAGCCACCCCACAAGAAACACCTGCAGAAGGAATCGACGCCTCGACACCCCCAAGGCAAACTGTAAACAATCAACCTACCATCACCACAACCGATCCCTTTGTTCTCCACCCCCTGCCCCACAGTTACAGTATTAGACAGAAGTTGAAGGTTTGGTACGCAAATGCGAATGATATTAACGAATAAAACATTAAGAATGGGCAAGAAAAGTACAATGAGACGCCCCCAGACATCTCATTGCAGTTACAGAAATAAAACTTCACGGAGACAATAACAGATGCAATCTTCCCACCAGGGATACCAGATCATGAGGAAAGATAGTAGCGGGCAGAGGGGGAGGAGGGGTTGCTCTGCTCGTAAAAAACAGATGTAAATTCGAAAAAATGGGAGGCATAGTACGAGACGGGAGAAAGAGACTATAGTAGGTACACTTCAGTCTGGGAGCACAAGGTGGTCAATTGCAGTGATGTATAATCCACCACAGAAACTGCAGGAGGCAAGAGAGAATATGAAGAGAGCAACAGAGCAATGGTGGCACACTTGCTGAGTTGGCATGAAGAGCTCACTAGCCATGAGCAAAGTTGCTGGTTATCGGGGATTTCAAACCACAGGAGTTGATGCAACCTCCCCCCCCCCCCCCCCCCCCAAATCCCCCCCCCCCACCCCCCACCCCCCCCCCCCCCCCACCCCCCCTTATCCCCCCCCCCCCATTTTTTCCTTTCCGGAAAACCTGGGCACATGGCGGGTCCCGAAATTGAGAGCCAAGATGTTGGACGTGGTGCTGGAAAACCTCATGCACCAACATGTTAAGGACACTCCAGAGTGAGAGGGAAGGATGACCAGCAAGATTGGATTTTGTGTTCACCCTGGGCAGTTTCAGACATTGAGGGAATCACGTATTGAGTGTCCACCTAGGAGCTAGCGAACACGTGTTCTGTACTTTGAATACATAGTAGAGTTGCAAGTGGGAGGAGTAACAGGAGTAGAATGGGGAAAACTGACTATAAATGAGGGACTACATAGGGTTGAAACTTCCTGCAGGAGGTCCGTGGGACAGAGAAACTGGCAGGAAAGCCAGTAAACGAAATGATGGAATATGTAACAACATATGCAAGACAGTGGAAAGGTTTATTCAAAGGGTAACAGAACAATGGGAAGACCAGATCGAGCCCCGGTTTACCCGACGGAGAGTGTAAGGTGGCAAAACAAAGTGCATTAGAGAATGGAAAAAAAGTACAGAAGCAGAGAAACACATGGAAAATAGGGAGATCAGTCGCAGAGCAGAACGAGTATGCACGGTAGAAGGGAGGCCAGGCGACAGTATGAAAAATGACATAGCAGCGAAAATCAGGACTGACCCGAAAAATGTTGTATAGCCACATCAGGAGGAAGACAACAGTCAAAAACCAGGTGATCAGACTGAGGACAGAAGGTGGGGAGAATCACAAGAAATGATCAAAGGTAGTAAGGAGATAAACAGGGATTTTAAGGAAGTTTTTATAGTAGAGACAGGAAGGGCTGTGGAAGGGGACATCACAGAAGGGAACATCAAAGAGGGAATATACCAACAAGTGTTGGTGACAACGAACAACCGGAGGAGGAGGTGCAGAAGCTGCTAAGTGACCTTGATACCTCAAAAGGCGATTTTTTTTAAATATTAATTAGGACCGACAACATCTCCCAATGGGTCCTTAGAGAAGGAGCAGAGATGCTGTGCATGCCCCTAACCACAATCTTCTACACATCCCTTTGAAAAACTGGGCAACTACCTGAGAAATGGAAGACAAGCAAATGTAGTCCCTCATATTTAGAAAGGAAACAGAAACTGAGGCACTAACCTCAGGACCTTTGTCTCTGACATGTATTGTGGTGCAAATCCCCCAATGGGGGGGAGATGATCATCAGGAGGAGAGTGGTGGAACACCTTGAACGGAACAAGAATTATAAATGAAAACCAGCATGGGTTCATGGAGGCAAACTCCTGTGTACAAACCTCCTGGAGTTTTATGACAAGGGTACAGAAGTAAGACACGAGAGAGGGGGGTGGGTTGATTGTGTTTTCGTAGACTTGCAGGAAAGTCTTTGGACACAGTTCCTCACAAGAGTTTAGTGCAAAAGTGGAGGATCAGGCGATATATTAGGGAGGGCACTGCAATTGATCAGGGCATACCTGACAGGGGGGAGGAGGCAGCAAACGAGTCATGGTACGTGAAGAGGTATCACAGTGGGGCGCCTGGACGAGCGGGGTCCCCACAGGGGTCAGTTCTAGGACCAGTGCTAATTTTTGATATACGCGAACTACATGATGGAAGGAATAGACTCTGATGTGTCCTATTAGCAGATGTGTGAGTTGATCAGAATAATTAAATCGGAGAGGATGAGGCAGGACTGCAGGGAAGGTGGAAATGTGGTCAGAAACTGGCTTTCTCGAATTCAATCCTGACCAAATGCAAAGGTCATGAAGATTGGGAGGGGCCAAAGATGGACGCAGTGACAGAGTATAGGGTGGTGATAACAAAGGGACTACAGACCTCACTCAGGAGAAAGACCCTTGGTTATGACAATAACATCGTGCACGTCACCGGAGGCACACATCAACCAAAATAACTGCTGCAGCATTACGGGCGCCTGGCAAACCTGAGAATAGCGTTCCTGGTACCCTTAATAAGGAATCGTTCAAGACACTGTACAATGTGTATCTTAGGCCCATACTGGAGTATGCGCCACCAGTCTGGAACCCACACTGGTCAAGCGTCAAGAAGTTAGAGGAAAGTGCAAAGGTTTGCAAACAAGGCTAGTCCCGAGTCAGGGGAATGTCGCCCATACTAGGAAAGGTGAGGGAAATCGGACTGACGACACTGGCAGAACAGAAGGGGTCAGGGACATGATAACGAATACAAGATACTGCAGGGGAATAGACAAGGTGGACATGAGATAGGTTGTTCCAGAGAGGGGACCACAGAAACAAGGAGTATCACAACTGCATGCTGAAGACTCAGACCGAGTCTCAGGGAACGTTAGGAAGTATTTCTTCAGTCATATAGTCGCAGGATAGTGGAATAGCCTAGCAAGTGAAGTAGTGGAGGCAGGAAAACCATACATAGTTTTAAGAAGAGGTATGACAAAGCTCAGGAGCAGGGAGGAGTGAGGACCTTAGTAGCGATCAGTGAAGGGCGGGGCCAGGAGCTGAGTCTCGACCCCTGCAACCACAATTAGGTGAGTACAAAAGGTGAGTGTACACACACTCACCACAGTATATTATATATTATATATATACTATATAATATATATATATAATATATATATATATATTTATATATTATAGGTAGTAGGTTGGTAGACAGAACCCCCAGGGAGTTACTACCGTCCTGCCAAGGTGAGTGTAAAACGAAAGCCTGAATTGTTTATACATGATGGTAGGATTGCTGGTGTCCTTTTTTCTGTCTCATGAAATGCAAGATTTCAGAAGTACGTCTGCTAACTTTACCTTACACTTAGGTCACAATACACACATACATGTACAAGCACATATATACCACACCCCTCTGGGTTTTTTCTATTTTTTCTAGTTCTTATTCTTGTTTATTTCTCTTTCTCCATGGGGAAGTGGAAACGAATTCTTCCTCCGTAGCCCATGCGTGTTGTAAGAGGCGACTAAAATGCCGAGAGCAAGGGGTAGTAACCTCTTCTCCTGTATATATTACAAATGTAAAAGGGAAGAAACTTTGTTTTTCTTTTGGGCCACCCCGCCTCGGTGGGGATACGGCCGGTCGTGTTGATAGAAAGAAAGATATATATTAATATAATATATATATATATATATATATATATATATAATATTATAAATATATATATTATATATATTATATTATATATATATATATATATATATATGCAAGGAATTCACAAGAGCAGGCGAAATATACACAAACACTGATGCCTGGTCGAAGGAGAATCAAACCTACGAACCTTGGAAAAAGGTACGCAGTGCTTTACCATTCTCACCAACACTGGGACCAATACCTTGGCGTCCAGCTCACTCTAGACGTTGATCCAAGGCAGCCAGCTTTTAGGGAGAAGGCTTACAGTTTTTCATCTAATCACCGCATGAATCGAATAACTGGGCGCCAAGGTATTGGTCCAGTGTGGTGAGAATGGTAAAGCACTGCGTACCTTGTTACAAGGTTCGTTGGTTTGAATCTCCTTCGGCCAGAGATCAGTGTTTGTGTATATTTCGCCTGCTCTTGCGAATTCCTTGCATTGTTAAATCTCTAGTTGGTCGATGTCGATGCATGCAGGGGGATGAGATGAAAAGTTCGTAGCCTTCTCCCTGAAAGGTGGCTGCCTTGGATCAACGTCTAGCGCTAGCTGGGCGCCAAGGTATTGGTCCAGTGTGGTGAGAATGGTAATGCATTGCGTACCTTGTTCCAAGGTTCGTAGGTTCGAGTCTCCTTCGGCCAGAGATCAGTGTTTTGTATATATATATTTATTATATATATATATATATATATATATATATATATATATATTTATATATATATATATTGTTGTGTCGTGTGTGTGTGCATATATGCATGTATGTGTTATGTAATCATGGAACCTTGTATGCTTACGCGCATGGATATTCATGTGTGTATGTATCGTTGTTTGTATCTGAATGCACATACGGGTATACCAGGGGAGGTGCGTGAGGGCAGTCGGGTAGAATGAAACAGGATAAAGCAGCTGGGATTGATGGGATAAAAGACTGAAATTTAAAAAAACAGGTGGGGATATACTTTTGGAATGGTTAGAGGTAGAAGAGAATGTACCTAGTTTTTTTTTTGTATAAATGCAAAGGGGCAAAGAGTGTAAAAAAATTATAGGGTTTGAGTATAACCTGGTAAAGTTGTATGGTAGAGTTATATTGAAAGATTATAGAGTAAAGACAGGGAGCCAGGATTGCAAATGAACAACGATGGTTGTTGAAGGGAGGAGGTTATAGACCACCAGTATCTATTTACAATGCAGGCATATGCGTACAGTATTTAGTTAAGGTAAAGAGGTTTTCGTTGTATTCTGAATTTGAGAAGTATGAAAGGGTGTATAGGGACACAATGTGGCAGATGTTGCAAATATTTTCAATAGATGCTAAGGTTAGTGAAATGCAGTTAAGAAGTTTTTACGAGGATAGAGAGGTTCATGTTAGAATATTTAGAAGAGAGGAGATTATTTCCAGTAAAAGTTAAGCCTTGTAAGGGACTGCGTGATGGACACCAATGTTGTTCAGTATATTTATAGATTGGATGTAAGGGAAGTGAATGTTCGGGCGTTGGCAAGAGGTGTGGGGTTAAGAGATAAAGAATTATAGTAACACGCAGTGGGACTATCACAGTTGCTTTTGCTGTTGACACTGTGCTTCTGGAAGATTCTTGAAGAGAAGAAAAATAAAAAAAAAAACTTCGCAGAGATTGGTCAAACGAGTTGGTAAGGTATTGGAAAAGAAGGAATTTAAAAGTGAAAGTAGGAAAGAGCAAGGTGTTGAGGATAACAAAAAATTTAAGTAATGAAAGACTGTATGAGATTGGAGGGAGGAAGGTATGGAGGAAGTGAATGTATTCAAAGATAATTAGGAATTCACTTGTCAGTAGATGGGTCTATGAAAGGCAAGGTGAAATCATAGAATCAGTTGAGGTGAAAAATGTGAGTGGAGCATTGAGGAGTCTGTTGAGACAAAGAACGTTATCCTAGAAGGAAGAGGGGAAATGTATGAGGGAGTATAGTGGTCCCAAAAGCTATTATATGGGGTGTGAAACATTGGTGGTTGTATGTTGCAACAAGGAAAAGGCTGGAGGCAGTGGAGATGTCGTGTCTGAGGGCTAAATGCCCAACGTGAATACAATGCAGAGAAATCCGTAGCTTGGAAAATTAGAAGGTGGTGCGAGATTTCTAAAAGTATTATCCAGAGGCGCGGAAAAGGGGTTGGTGAGGTGGTTCGGATATTTAGAGACGATGATAACAAAAATAGAACGACTTGATGGGCATTAAATTGTTGAGGAAGGAAGGCTGGGTACGGGTCCGTCATGGAAAGATTGGGGGAGGACGGGGATAAAAGAGGTTTTGTGTGCGAGGGACTTGACTTCTTGCAAGCGTGTGTGAACGTGTTAGATAAGAATGAGTGGAGGACAATTGTTTCTTAATGACTTAACGTTGTGTTGGAGTGTGAACAAAGTAACTATATGAAAGGATTCAGTGAAAAACCGGCGGTGTGAAGGACGGGTTGTACTCTGGGAGGGGTGTTGATGGGTTATAATTTTTTAAGTGAATATAGACACACCTCTGCAAGACAGTGATGGAGTGAATGATGAAAGATTTTCTTCATTTCGGGTACTCTGCCTTGGGGTTTTGAAACGGCCGATGTGAAAATAAAAAATGAATAGCGAATTTTTATGTATAAATATTTATGTGGCGGAGTATGCGTGTTTTGCTTCCGGAAACATATGAATATGTATGTTCGTTCGTTGTGTAGCGATGAGCATATTATGTATTCGTGTGTGCATTCCCAGACTTATATGCATTGGCCTATACATGCGTATGTATCTTGTAAGTTGCATGTTCCAATGCCCAACAGGTGTCCATTAATGCACACATGTGCAGAAGCTCGTGTGTGTGTGTGTTTGTGTGTGCGTGTGCGTGTGTGTAAATTAGCTGTCCGATGTGATCAGACGATTTCTCGTTTAGTCAATTAATTATACTTGCAAATGTCATTCGGATTTTTTTGTAAGAAATTAATATTTTTTCCTGGAGTTTTTTCCCTCGTTTATGTCAGAAACACAATAGATATAATCTAAAATTAAAAAAAAACACTAATAAGAATTTTAATATTTAATATCCGTTGAAGATTTTCGAAAAAATATCACCTGGACGATAAAGTTAATTGCCTAAAAATCATTGTGTTTAGGCTCTATTATTCGTTTTTTTTAGGTTTGTTCAGTGTTTAGCTAATATTGAATATATTAGCAGTCCTAAGAAGAGTAAGTATGTATTCAAGTATTTTTATTCATAAAATTAGAAATTGAAAGTAATAAAGACAAAGGAAAATTACATGTCAGTTTCTCAGATAAAAGACAGTAAAGCAAAAGTTTGAAAACGATCAGAGAGGCATTGTCTAGTTATCACAGTAAACAATCTGGGACCGAGTAAATTTAACATTGACCATAGTCATGAATTCAACACATCGTTTAAACGTCTCATGAATGTAATAAGGTTTGAATTAACATCAAAAATGTTAGGTAAATTACTAAGATGTAAATAATTTGTGACATTTTTATGTGGGCAGTCACATTGTTGCCTCACATACGTTGATAATTTGAAGCTGATCGATAAACCATTCTCGAGTTATAATAATAAATTAGGATAAAAGGAAAATTAAGTTGTTGAGAATGTAGAGGAGAAATAGAAGTTAGATCACTTGAGAATTATACTACTCAAAACGTAAAAAAACACACGATTTGCAGTTTTACTTTTCTCATTCACATTAATTTAATTCATTAATTAATTTATCACAAAGATTAATCAA
>NW_026477280.1:0-10150 GCF_026875155.1 Cherax quadricarinatus
CTGACCTAATCCCTTTTATTCCTCTCCACTGAAACTCTCCCACCCCCTTCACTTTTTCATTTAAAAGCCGGAACCAGCTTCTTCTCTTTCATAACATCCACAATCATCTCTTCTTATCATTTGCACAACGTCCAGACTTCACGCACGTTCAGACTTCACACTTGACAATTTTCTTCTTCTTTTCTTTTGTTAAGTATTATTTTTAGTAATATTTTATGAGGTCTTAAATAGATTAATTTAATCAGATTTGTGCATTAACTTCTGTAATGGTATTATTAATTTCCTGATGCATGCAAGCACTGAATGATCACTAGTTCCCATTGCTTGCACAAATTACAAAATACAAATTTGACTCACGATTTGTAATATGATAAGCTGGTAGTATTACTGTACAAAACAAGAGCTGGTGTGTCTTGATGACTGTTTTCAAGCAAGAGTAATCTCTTTTTTCTCTTTCTTCAGTATTCACAAGTGTGAGGATGTTATTGGTGACACATGTACAATTGAGGTAGATCTGAGGAAGATGCTTGGCATTATTTAAAGCTTACCACTCCAACTGGATGTCAGTTCAGCTCAGTATGGCTGTTAAGCCTTCTGTGAGTTATTTAAAACAAATTGCTTCTTAATTAACAAAATTATGTGAATTATATTAAAATTGTATATATACTTGCCTACAAATTTAGACTGTTCATTAAATTTTTAACATAAAATTTGTCATAGATTTGCAATGATTCAAACAGCATTATTAGGAAATCGTCCAGATGTGTACTGTATCATTACAGTATACAGTGGACCCCCGGTTTACGATATTATTTCATTCCAGAAGTATGTTCAGGTGCCAACTGAACGAATTTGTTCCCATAAGGAATATTGTGAATTAGGTTAGTCCATTTCGGACCCCCAGACATACACGTACAAACGCACTTACATAAATACACTTACATAATTGGTCGCATTGGGAGGTGATCGTAAAGCGGGGTCCACTGTACTATACTGTTTATGCATGGTGAGTACAGTACTATGTAGTATACTGTACTTCGTAATTTCTTCCTTTTTAAGAAAAAACTTTTTAATATTAATTTTAATTATATTTGGTCACAGTGTGCGATGCATTAGGTTGGAAATATTTACCATTCTATGAGTGGTGGTAAGATGACCATGAACCAGTTGAGCCCCGAGGAGAGTCTAGGGCAGGAAGCCCTCCATTTGTTAACTTGTCCATCAGTGATGCAGATGACACCAACAATATATCATTTGTAACAAAGGAACAAGGACTGCCACATCGCATTCTCTTCATGCCAACTCAGAATACCAAGCAGCATATTGCTGAAAACTGTTGGCCAAGGTAATTCGTACTGTACCCAACTTGATTTTGCTTTGAAATATATGTTTGAGTACATAGCTGTAAGACTTACCATTTATATATTATTGCCCTACATCAAAATGCTGCTGAATCTTCAATATTAGTATTTTTGTTGCTTCCTCAGGAATGAAATTCATTACTAAAAACTGAATTTATAGTATTAATCTTAAGAAAAATATTAACATTTACAGT
The DNA here is from genome assembly GCF_026875155.1 of Cherax quadricarinatus. NCBI lineage: Eukaryota > Metazoa > Arthropoda > Malacostraca > Decapoda > Parastacidae > Cherax > Cherax quadricarinatus. Next base: position 1,556 of record NW_026477280.1, read on the forward strand.
TGTTGGAGTATGACCAAGGTAACATTTTGTGAAGGGATTCAGGGAACCAGTTAGTCAGACTTGACTACTGAATGTGGAAAGTTTAGTGCTTGTACTGAACTTTCCACCTCCAGGGGGCATCTGATCGGTAGTATCAGCATGCCTCTGTCAAAAAATTGATGGAGTAAATGATGGTAAAAGTGGTTTTTTTTTGGGGGGGTCACCCTACCTTGATGGGAGGTAGCCAGTGTTTTAAAACAAATTGCAAAGCAGTGGTAATATACATTTTAATAAAATAGATAAAAAATACCCATACCATCAATATATACTACTGTAAATGATCAATATAATTTTTTTTTTTAACACGTCGGCTGTTTCCACCGGTTTCCTTGAATCCCTTCACAAAATATTACCCTAGTCACACTCCAACAGTTCGTCAGATCCCAAAAACCTTTCGTCTCCATTCACTCCTATCTAACGTGCTCATGCACGCTTGCTGGAAGTTCAGGCCCCTTGCCCACAAACCACCTTTAACCCCCTCCCTCCAACCTTTTCGAGGGTGACCCCTACCCCACCTTCCTTCTCCTACATTTATATGCTGTCCAAGTCATTCTACTTCATTCCATTCTCTCTAGATGACCAAACCACCTCAACAACTCTTCAGCCCTCTGACTAATACTTTTAGTAACTCCACACCTCCTAATTTCTACTCTACAAATTTTCTGCATAACATTTACACCACACATTGCCCTTAGACATGACATCTCCACTGTCTCCAGCCTCCTCCTCCTTGCTACAGCACTCATATGAGAGTGTTGGTACCACTATATTCTTGTACATTCCCTTCTTTGCTTCCATGGATAACGTTTTTTGTCTCCACATACCACAGATTCCACAGATACCTCAGTGCACCACTCACCTTTTTTCCTCATCAATTCTGTGGTTAGCCTCATCTTCATCAGTATAATTATCAGTGTTAATTTGAGGGAGAAACATTTAAAATTGTGAAGATGCCTAGATACCCTGGACAAGGAATAAAACTTGAAAATTGAGTACTGTAGAGAAAAACAGATTTCCTTAACCCGTAAACGGTTCAAACGTATATATACGTTCACTACTGTACTGCCCCAACTTTTTTGAGAAAAAAAAAATTGTTGTTTTTTAAACCTTTAAGCAGTCCAAACATATATATACGTTCACAGCGCGTAGCGCCCCAAACATATATATACGTTTTCTTTGTCATTCATTCAACATTGCCACAATAAGCCTGAGTCACCTAGACATGAGAGAATGGGCGTGTGCACTCACTGTGTGCCATATTAAAATAATTGGGGATGCCTGGGTACCATATGCTCTTTTTTCCTTTTAAAAGAAAAGATTTTTTTTTTCCTCAAAAAATTTGAGGCGCTACGCGAGTGAACATATATATACGTTTGGACCATTTAAGGGTTAATAAGAAAAAAGAGCATATGGTACCCAGGCATCCCAATTACTTTAATATGGTGCACAGTGAGTGCTCACACCCATTCTCACATGTCTAGGCGACTCAGGCTTATTGTGGCAATGTTAAATGTAGGACACATAAAACGTATATATACGTTTGGGGCACTAGCGGTAAAAACGTATATATACGTTTGGACCGTTTACGGGTTAAATTATTAAGAGAAGATATTCCAAGAAGAAGAACAGGATGTGGGTGTGGGGGAGTACATGAGGCATTACGTAGAATGAAAGGGGGTAAAGTACTGGAACCGATAAGATCATGACAGAAATGTTAAAAGCAGGAGAGGATATGTGTGGAGTGGTTGGTATTTTTGTTTAAATAAATGTATGAAAGAGAGGAAGGTACTTAGGATGGCATGAGGCATGTATAGTCCCTTTATTTAAAGGGAAGGGGAACAAAAAAGAGATTGTAAAAATGTAGAGGAATAAGTTTACTAGTATACCAGGAAAACGTGTATAATGGAGGGTTATAATTGATAAGAATTAGAGGTAAGACAGAATGTAGGATTGCAGGATAAGCAAGGAGGTTTCAGAGTGGGTAGGGGAAGTGTAGTCAAGTGTTTACATTGAAGCATGTATGTGATCAGTAGTTAGATAAGGTTAGGGAAGTTTTTATTGATTTATGGATTAGAAAAGGCATATGAATGAGTGGGATTGGGGAGCTATGTGGCTTGTTGTTGCAAGTTATGGTATAGGTGATAAGTTACTAAATGGGCTGTAAGAGTTTTTTTGAGGATAGTGAGGCTCAGGTCCTAGGGTGTGTAGAGAGAGCAGGGAGACTACTTCCAGTAAAAGTAGGTCTTAGGGATGTGTAATGTCACATGGTTGTTTAATATATTTATAGAATGGGGTTGTAAATAGAAGTATGCTAGGGTGTTCAGGAGTGGGGTGGGATTAAATTATGGGGGAATTAAATCAAATGGGAATTGACACAGTTGCTTTTTTGTGATGATACGTGCATATGGGAGATTCTAAAGTAAATTGCAAGGTTATTGGATGTGTTTGGGGAGTGTGTGTAAAAGGTAGAAAGTTTGAAAAGCGAACATAGATACAAAGAGTAAGGTGATGAGGGTATCAAAGATTTAGATAAGGAAATATTGGATGTCAAATTGGGGAGGAGGAGTATGGAAGAAGTGAATGTTCTTTCAGATTACTTGGGAGTTGACGTTACGCGGATGGATTTATGAAGGAATGAGGTTTTATCATAGAATTTGATCAGGGAAAAAAGGTGAGTGGTTGCATTGAGGTATATGTGGGAGGACAAAAAACTTTATCTATGGAGGCAAAAAGAAGGTAATGTATGAAGTATAGTAGTCCAAACACTCTTATATGGGTGTGATGCTTGGGTTGTGAATGCAGCAGCAAGGAGGCGGTTGAAGGCAGTGAATGTCTAAGGGCATGTGTGGTGTAAATATTATGCAGAAAATTTGGAGTGTGGAAATGAGGAGAATGGTGTTGGAGTCAATAAAAGGTATTAGTCAGAGGGCTGAGGGGGTTTTGTTGAGGTGGTTTATTGGTCATTTGAGAGAATAGAGCAAGTAGAATGACATGGAAAGCGTTTTTTAAATGTGTTGGGGAAGGAAAGCGGGCTAGGGGTCATCCTCGAAAAGGTTGGAAGGGAAGGGGTAAGAGGCGTTTTGTGGGCGAGGGGCTTGGTCTTCCAGCAGGTGTGTGTGAGCGTGTTTGATAGGAGTGAATGTGACGAATGGTATTTGGGGACTGATAATCGGAGGAGTTGTGAGCAGGGCAATATTAGTGAAGGGATTCAGGGAACAGTTATTTTCATATAGCCAGACTTTGAGTTCCTGGAGGAAATGGGAGGAGAATTACAATGCCTGCACTGTAAAGGAGGGTTTCCGGATATTAGCAGTTTGGAGGTATATGTCGTTGTAGCTTTATACTATTTACTTCTCAAATGTTGTGTTCTCAGCACTCTGCAAAAAACAGTGGTTATGTGTGAGTGAGGTGAATGTGTTGAATGATTATGAATGTATTTTCTTTTTGGGTCACCTCTGCCTCGGGTGGGAGACAGCGACTTTGTAACAAAAAATAAACAATCAAGAATGTAATCACTCGTGGTTTATTTTTAATAGGGTTCTTTGGTGTCTTCTGGGATATTAATTAACTAACTTCTAGGTTCTTAGGTATTTTTATGGGTACCTTTGATATACCTTATACCTTTGAAGAGTTTCGAGAGTTTTTCTACTCTCGGAGCCCGACCATGAGTCAGGCTGTCTGGTGCTTGCTGGTCACCAGGCTGTTGCTGCTAGAGGCCCGCTGCCCCACATATCCATCACAGCCTGGTTGATCTGCACCTGGTGAAGATACTTGTCCAGTTTTCTCTTGAATGCTTTCTCCACTTGTTCCAGCCTTGTTTCTGATATCTTCTGGTAAGTGTTGATACAGTGTTTCTTATTGTCCCCACCACATGCTGCTCCTCACTGGGTTTATTTTACACTCCTCCACATCTCTCACTCCAGTTGTTGTTAAATGGCAGTGTGCAAATAGGGGAACAGGCCTTGAGTACTTTCCAGGTATATGTTATGTACGTATCTCTCTTTCCTCCTCCCCAATGAGTACATGTTCAAGACTTGAAGGCATTCCCAGTAGTTTGGGTTTGCTTACGGGGCTCAGTGTGAGCCATAAACGATCTCTGTTTTTTGTTCCAGCTCCGTATTTCTCCTGCTTTGAACGGGGGCTGTCGCACTGAGCAATATTCTAAGTGAGAGAGCACTAGTGATTTGAAGGGTGTCCCCATCAACATTATTTCCCTTGTTTTGAAGTTCTCAGTACCCACCCTTCATCTTCCTGGCTGTTGTGATCTTTGTCTTATTATGATCTTTAAAAGAAAGGTCAGCTGACATAATTTTTCCCCAGGTCTTTTAGTTTTTCCTTATGTTCTATTTGGGTGACCCTCTTGAGATTTGTATATAGTGTTCCTTTTGATTTTCTTCATTCTTTCCAGATAAAAGAAGACTTGCTCATATGTTTGGGTTTGTCTGTGGTTTGAATCCTCTTGCTTGCCCACAGACTAAATCCAGGTCCTTTTAGTTTTTGAGGAGAATACTTTACTACAGAGTTAAAATTTCCACCCTATTTAAAGATGGAGGTACTGTACTTCAAGAGCTGTGAAGTACAGAATGGAAAGTAGTAGAATTGTACCCGAAATTTGCTAAAAGGAATTAAATTTTACAGTAGGGGCCCCACTTTATGGCAGGTTAGGTTCCAGGCTACTGCCAGAAAGCAGACATCTCTGGAAAGCAGACCGCCATTTGTTTCCACTTAATAGGTTTCCACTAACATATATTAAGTTAGCAATTAGACAAGGCATTAAAAAACAATAAAAGTAAAATATACACACAGTACACTCATTACTTACCTTGTAAGAAGTTAGGTGTGGTAGGTATGGTAGCCAGCCAGGCCACCCCACCCCACCCACACGTAATATACTTCAACATTTAAAGAGCCCTAGAGCAATAAAATGCATATACACTCATTACTTACCTTCAAATATTTGTAGTCTTAATGGTCTTAATATAGGGTGCAAGGTGAATTGTAGGGTAGGTAGGTATCGAATAGTGTTGTAGGTATCGTAACCCCATCTGGCCACCCCACCCACACATTATATACAATGGACCCCCGCCTTTCGGCAGCTGCGACTTTCGTGAAATCTGACTTTCGACAACTTTTTTTGGCAAAATATAGCCTCGGGGTTCATGATTGGCCTAGTGATTCGGCGACCATCAGATACACGTCGGAGCGGCATCCCAGCATCAGCGCACACTCAGAGCCAGTCTCCCACACCATTTCATCAGTGTGCCATTGTTTGTCAGTAAGTGACCATCACCCCACGGGCAAAAATACATTTCAAAATAATCCATTGTTTTTTGTGCTTGCTCTGCTAAAAAACCCACCATGGGCAAAAGAAAGCTCCTATTGCGGCCTTTGATAAAAAAGGGAAAGAAAACAATAAAATTAAAGAAAAAAACCTTGTAAAAAGTCCCAAAGGGAGGACGAAGAGAGAGGGGAGAATGTCCCTTTCAGTGATTTAGTGTTTCTCGTTGTATGATACAAAAGCAGCAGGTATCGATAAAGGTATAGCACCCCCCAGTTAAAGGTGTTAAAACAGGTAGCAATAAGTTAAGCGATTAAGTGATAGAAAAAACCGAAGTGCTCTTAATGTTGTTGGGGTGTACGGGGCCCCACTAAAAACATACGCTCCCCTGCATCTTCCCCACCCTAAACCTCTGTCGCTCTCCTCCATAAAAACTAATTAAACAAATCTTTCCGGGTATGTGTAAATATTCTTTTTTATAAAATTACGTACATTTTTTCGGTGAATAGGGGTTTTTGGGCTTCTGTTGCTGCCTCCACCACCACTGATTGTACAGCTTCTCTCAGGGGCCCCTTAAAAACCCCAACCCCCAACACTTTCTCCTCCATATTTTATGACATATTTTATTCTTCTAAGTTATATCATGTTTGTGTTTTTAATATTGTTTTTGTCGTATTGCTGAATTGTGAGAAAAATAAGCCATAGGAGATGATTTTGCATCAATTGAAGATAAAAAACTCACCCCTCTCCCTCTCTCTCCCTTCCTACTGCTGCCAAAACCCCAAAAGGTTTTCAATAAGGTAAGTGTGATGTTAGATGTTCTTTTATCCAGTTTATTAGTGCTTTTTTTCATTGTTTTGGGTTTTCTGTTGAAATTATAATTTTAAAAAAAAAAATTTTTTTTTTTAATATTTTTGGGTGTCTGAAGGATTAATTGGATTTTCCATTATTTCTTAGGGGGGGAAAATGGTTTCACAACGTGAATTTCCCCATTCAGCAGACTTCTGGAACTGATTAATAAAAAACTTGGGGGGGGCCACTGTATAGGCATTTAAAACACCCTAGACGATAAAAATGGATTACAGACACTGATCACTTATCTTAAAATACGTTTTGTAATCTTCATTTAGGGTGAGGGTAAAAAACGGATATAAAAAAATAAACAGAGAAGGGGAAAGATAAAAAGGGTACTGGGGGACGATTGAGTTTGTAAAAAAACCAGCTGAAGTGTATGGTTTTAGTTCACCCTGAAGCCAACTAGAAAAAAAGTTTTCATATTTCTGTCAATTTTTTCTTGTGGGTATTTTACGGTTTTTTTTATGTTATGTGTGTGTTTATTATATAATTTTTAAAAAAAAATCATAGATGGTTAAGCAAAATGTCTATATGTACAGTATTAACATTTTATACATCATTTAATATGCCTCAGGGTGATTATTATTGTTTGGGGGATTTTTATTATCTTTTTAATATGCATTTCAGACTAATAAGACACTCTTATGTTTTATGTGTCTGCATGCCGCACGGTGTAAGTTTACTTAGGAGTGTGTGGGGAGTTTTGAAAATAATGGGGAGATTGGGGTTGGGGTTTTTCAGTGTAAAAATGGGGTAAAAAAAGTTGTGGAGGGGTGTAGGGGAAAAATTTGGGGTGAAGGGGGAAAAGAAAAAGGGGAGCCTTTTTTAGCTATTGTAGAAAGAGGTTTGGGAATAAGTAAAACAGGGGCCCCCCAATTTCGGCAGCCCCGACTTTTGTGAATTCGACTTTTGGGAAGTTTTTTCAGCAAAAATTTTGGCCCGAGTTTTTTGATTAGACTCGTGATCGGGAACCCTCCATACCCGTCCACCCGTCACCACGACCAAAGCCTTTCCCCCGCCATTCACGTCAGGTGCCCTTGTTTCCAACAGTCATCACCCCCGCGGGTTAACATAAAATCCATTGTTTTTTGTGATTGCAACTGCTAAATAATCACCATGGGCCCAAAGGGAAAACTATGCAAGCCCCTTTTTAAGAAAGCGAAGAACACATCCCGAGGGATTTTGAAGGGTTTGAGGCAGCCCTGTGTTATGGGGCTATAGGACCCAAAATGATTTATAAGTAACAGTTTTTTGGAAAACCTAATTTTAAATTTAATTTATGGGGGTCAGTTTTAAATGGCATAAGGCAGTCACTCTTTGACTGGAGGCAGGGAAAACCTATTTTTCTCAAATATAAAAGGAAAACATGACACACAAACCACAATTTAAAAAAGTAGTTTTAAAGTTGTATTTCTTTTTGTAAAAGTAAAATTAAGGTGTGGTAGAATTGTGGTAAAAGGAGAATTGTGCTTGGCACGTCTTTTGTTTTTGGTGGGTGTGGGAGGAGTTAGTAGGCTCCTCCCCCCTCCACTCTCTTTCTTTTGTTGACATGAAGGTGGCCGGGGCCTCGGGCCTTCTTTTTGTCTTTTTGGGGCATTGTGTGTGCTCCGGGGTGAGTTTTTGTAGCTTTGGGTTTTGGCCCCCATTACCCGGGGTGAATGGGGGGTGTCGGGGGCACTGGGTTTCCCCGAGTTAGTCGGGGGGGGGAGGGGGGCAAGGGTTTCTGGGGTGCACCATGTGGGAGGGGCGCGGGGGGGTTGGGGTGGGTTTTTTTTTTGAAGGTGTGATTGTGTGATTGATCTTCTGACAATTTTATTTGGAATGCAGTTTTATTTTTATAGTAGTGGTTTTTAAAGGCCTTTGGGGGGGGCTGGTGGGGGGATTCGGGGGCCTGGGATGATCAGCCGTGGTGTAAGTGTTGCCCCCGGCAGATGGGCCTTGAGTGGGAGTGCCCCAACTGAAGTGTGGTGAAGGGCCCTTTTGTCAAAGTAATAAGACATCCAACGTAATGGGGCTTGACCGGAGAGTTTTTTTGACTGCTAAAATAACTCAAAACTTCTCTGAAATTAGTCTGGAGGGGTAATAACAGTTGCATGTTTCGGGGAAAGATTTACCAAGGTGGGTCAGTGGAAGTGTTGTTTTCATAAATTTGTTTTCAGGGTTTTTTTTCTCCTTAAAGGGGGGAGAAAGGTTGAGTAACAATTTTTGTTGTGGTTATGGATTCTATGTGCTGTTTTTCATTCAGTCTTGTTATTTTGTGTGCGTGGGAAAACTTTGTCCCCTGATACGTAAGAGGGAACAAGGGTTTAAGATAAAAACTATGTCAAAGGAGTCTTTAAACTTTTTAGGCTTTGGGAAGGGGTAATAATTCATCAGTAAACTGCCTGGTAAAAGGAACATGGGGATCACCTACCCCCGGTGTT
>NW_026477283.1:0-28008 GCF_026875155.1 Cherax quadricarinatus
CATATTGGGTAGTCTCTCCCAAAACCTTTGTATGTCCAATGACTGAGATTCTCCTTAAGAGTTACAATTGGCGATTCGAGCTCCTTTCTTTGTCCACCTCCTCACTCCATGACAACCGTTGTTGGGGCGGTGTGCAAGAGACTGTTCTCGCTCATCCCCTACCTCGTCCCGGGTTTCTGTTGCTGCTGTTCCCGTTGCCGTTGCTGTTTGTGCCGGGTACCCACTTCTTTTTCCCACACTGCCCCGCGATGTGGTCATATGACCCCCATAGCCGACACTTACGTTTTTGCCCCGCATACGTTACATAGACTTGAGTCCGTAATTCTTTAAACCCCAAATTATGAAGGAATAGGGTGTCGAAGAGTCATTTTAACTGTATACGCGCCTTCCAGCGCACCTGCATACGGTCCAGTTGCCCATCACCCTGCTGTGGCTACGTGAACCGTCCCATAAGTACGCAGTTCACTGGTAATATCAAAATCAGTCGCCTCAAAAGGCACATTCTTGATTTTCACCCAAGTGTAATGGCGAGATACATCATGAAGTCTCACCGACACAGCTGTATTAACCGGTATGATGGTCTCCTGATACTTGTCGACCACTGCCTCGTAGACTTGTGCAGACGTCATTTTAACGAAGATTCTTGTCATTCCATTTAATGCGACACCACATATCTCCTCATTTGCTATACCATAGGTATCGCGAATGATCGCTGGTAATAATAAATCCATGTTGGATCCTGTGACAGCACCACGGATCATCTCAATGCAGACAGTGTTGATTCTTCTTCTGCTATTCAGCGCCATGTTGGAGAAAATAAAGTTTCCACCAACCAACGCTAGGGGCAGCTCAATCAGGTAAACTGCGCAAAAACAAACTCAATACTCGGAGGCGATGAGGACCCAGGCATAGTATTATAAAGATTTTTGTGGAAGGGTTGGGAGGGGAGCAGGGGGGATGTCTTAGTGTTAGATTGGCAGGCGGCGTATGATAGTGTAGAACGTGAGGTGTTGTGGTATATATTAAGGAGGCAGGGTTTTGGGGAGGAGGTGGTACGTTGGGCAGAGACATTGTATACACGTGTGGGAGTGTGTGTACAAGTAAATGGGAAATTGGGGAAGTGGGTATCCATGGGTCGGGGTATTAGGCAGGGTTGTCCCCTGTCTCAATTGTTGTTTGCCTGTTTAACAGACCCTTTCTATAGAAAGGTGGAAACGTGTATGGAGGTGGATTGGGGAATAGGAAGTGGAGAGCAGGGAATAATAGGGTACGTGGATGACACGACAAGACTCGTGTGAACGCTGTGGAGTTTAAGTGCAGTTGGAGATGTTATTGATAATTTCGCGGTGGTTACCGGTTTAAGAGTTAATGTGGAAAAATCAAAATTACTGGTTTTAGGAGATTGGGTGGGAAGAGAGAGTTGGGGATGGAACGTACGTTGGAATATGGCGGACAGGATAAAAGTGTGTGGGATTTTTTTTTTTTATATTTGATTTAAAAAGTACATCACAGCACATAAAAAACAAACAGGTCTTATCCGTCAACAGATGTAATGAACTTTCCATGGCCATATAATACCACATACAAATATAAAAATTATACATCATGTAACAAATAGTATCTAATGAAAACACAAACAATAAAAAAATTTTAAGGAGAGTATTGATACATCCGTACAAACTACATCAAAAGAAAACCAGATATTCATTACTATGACTTAATGTCATAAGGTACTTTTTTATATTTTTATTTAAAACATAGAACAAATACAATAATTTATAAGAGTATAAAATTAAAAACCATACTAGATATTACAAAACCTCTAGTACACAATCCCGGTACAATTAAAGAAACCATAGTTTAAAGGCCATATTACAACCATATACATAACCCCCAACCATATACATACCCACAAAACCCTATACTTAACCACAACCATAAAACATAACCCACACTATACATAAAAACATATACATAACCCCAACCATATACATAACCCAACATATACATAACCCACAACCATATTTCATAACCCACAAACCCTTTTTTTTTTTAAATATTTTTTATTTTAAACACTAAACGGAAATAAAAAAAAAAAAGGTTATGAATCAGTTCTTCCACAAATTTCATAATTCCTTTGTAGAATAAAATTGGAAGTTGTGTATGTACACAAATTTTTCCTCCCCCCCGTTTATATATCCCTATTAGTTATAATTTGGGAAAACTATATTTCACATTTATCTACAAAATTCATTTCCATATACATTATTATACTTATACAAAGAACCCTTGACCTACCATTGCATTAGTTGCCTCACTTTTCATGTTATTTATGTTTCAGTACCACTCAGTACACCGCACTCCTGTGTTAAGCAAAAAACCCTTGTCGTCCTATAATTCGTGCACAATACGCGCCTCACAATGATGTCACTGATTATTATACTAACTTTAAATATGCATAACATGTGATAAAACAATTAATAGTGTTGTACTCATTTACCTTTAATATCCAACTCACTCCATTCATAAAATCCGCTGATAAAACTTAAACTTTCAATCTAAGCTTTAATTGCGTAACATCAGACAGTTCTGCGTCAATCAACACCCTTGGGTTTAATGTGCTCCGTTTATATCGTCCATCCACAATTGGCACTCGTTACATAAAAAATTAGAAAACCCCTTGAGAAAACATTACTAATTACACTAATATGAAACTACAAAACACTTCTAACATTACCTATGAGGTACTACACTTGCCCTATATAAAACGACTGTCACACTTTAGACATTTGGGAATATACAAATCCATGTGGGACTTTTTAAGGATTATATGCTAATACACCGTTAAACCTGTACCCATTTCCTGGGTTGATCATACCAGCCCTCACACACAAGTGTAATACTTGCGCATACATAAGTAATTCCATTTAACAATGCAAGTATTAATTACAAATCACACACCGCATATGTGTCAAGTTTGTATTCATCATTTAAACCCTTATTACAGGGTATAACACCCTTAACTTATACAATGAGATTTTTAAGCCTTGAATTTCTTCACTCCTCACATTTCCTTCTTTAAACCTCTATATTCATGCTGACTTCACATTTACTTACCAATCTCCACACACACACTGAGGGAGGCGGCCCATGTATCCCATTAATACAGATTCCTAGTCACGCAGTTGAAAAATTCCGGTAAACTTTTCCGTAAACTCCGTGTTCCATCCCCTTCCATATACTTCCTTACTGCGACATTTAGTTCTATAAAAAGTAGTTGCTAACACTTTAATCCTTTCACTCCCACCTACTTCTCTCATTGCCCATGAAGTGTACACAAAATCAGTCACTATATATGCCACCGTATTTTTAACCTTCGTGTCCACCCCATTAATGTCCAAACTTAACACTCTCAACACCTGCAACAACCCCCTCCAATAAAACGAATAACCCACCCTAACCATTCCCTGACCCTCCCTATGCTTTCACAAAAATACACTACATGAAAAATGGATTCCAAATCACCACACGCTCGGCATTCCCCTCCTTCCCTGAGCTTGCGATTGTATAAGACAGTCCCTGACGGCAAAATCCCGTGTAAAAATCCATACATTACCTCGCGTACCCCCGGCATGATGCGCAACTTCCGGAGACGTTCCCATATGTCGCGCCAGGCATACATCGGGTATGCTCCTTCCACGGCCGCTACCTCCAACCCCCCCCCACTCTCTCGATGACACGCAGCTTAATTCTATTTGGATTTCTTGCCACCATCAAAATTCGCAGCATCGCCTCCCCTACTCTTAATTCCTTCCCAGTCCACCACCGCTTTATGTCCTCATACACTTTCTCAGTCCTCTCCCATTTTCCCCACCCTCTCGTAGAAAACTCCGTTTCACATATATCCTCATAATTCTTTGTTCCAGCGGTATGAGTCCCAGCCCACCATGGCCAATCGGCAGAGTGATTACCCCTCTGCTTAACCATTCACAGCCTGATCCCCAAATATAACGAAATACCCCACGCAACAATTTCGTAACCTCTCGACTCAATAATGGATACATTGCCACCACATGCCATAATTTACTATATAAAAGTACGTTTGTCACGATTACCCGTTGGTGCAACGTGAGATGTGCAGACCTCAAACTTCCAATTCGTTTTAATACACTATCTACAACCCGCACTGAGTTCAACTCATGTGCCATCATTGGCTCACGAGCATACACAATCCTGCATATTTTAAGTTGGTCGACCACATCCCACCTACCCCTCATACTCCCATTCATTTGATTCCAATTTCCGACCGCCATGAACTTAGTCTTCTTAGCATTAATTCTCATTCCAGTTGCTTCACCAAAAATATTTACGATTCCCTCCACCTGCAATAAATCAACATCATCTCCTACCAAGACTGTAGTATCATCAACATAACCCACAATACCCGTCCACCCATCTCTCTCATAACCCCCCAAACCCCCCAAAAAACTAGCCCGCACCGCCCTATTGAAAGGATCCTGAAAACACGCAAACAATAATTGTGATATGGGACAGCCTTACCTTAAGCCCCTGCCCATCTGAACTAGAACACCTAACCGACCATTGACCTGTACACGCGTAATCGCCCCCTTATATAAGGTCTGAGCCCAAGTGATGATTTCATCCCCAAAACCCTGCCAACGCATGAACTGCCATAATGCACTTCTTCCAACGCTATCATATGCAGTAGCCCAATCTAAAGTGAAGATCCCCCCCCTTCCCACCAACTGTTTCCTTTCTATGAATCCTCGAATCATCCCATACCCATCGAACATGGACCTGCCTGGTATCCCATATTGTCCCCTATCTATAACTTTTTCTAGTACCTTTTTCAGTCTATTCCCCAGTAACCTCGCAAACAACTTATAATCTCCGCACATAAGCAAAATGGCCCTATTGTCCATAATCGTTGATGGATTCCCTTTTGGCACCAAAACCACCACTGCCGTCCATTGCAATTCTCCCATAACCCCGTCAGTCTTTAAGATGTTAAATAACCGAACTAGAAACCCCTTTATCACATCCCAATTCTTCACATAGAAATCATTTGGCATCCCATCAATACCAGGAGCTTTACCTAAGCTCGCCCCTGCCAGAGCCTGCCATATCTCACACTCTGTAATAGGCCCTTCCAATGCTTCTCTATCTTGCATACTAAGCCGACACTGCATATTGTTACCGAATTCCCGTATTGCCATATTGCTTATCCCAACACTAGACATGTAATACCTAAACCAAGCATCTATATATCCACTCATGCCCTCCGTCGTCACCAACACTTGACCTTCAAGATAACCTTCTCTCCCTTTGTGCACTGTTAACCCCATCATCTCCGTGGCTGCCCTCCTCTGCTGCTGGCCCCTTAACACACACGCTGAAGGCCGATTCCCGTAGAGAACCTCCTCCAAACCTCCAGCGACACGTGCACCATCAAATCGATCATTATGCAAACCCTTTATACACTGCTTTAAATCCTCTATTTCATCCACAGGGTATCTCACACCTTCACCCACATAACAATGGCGTAACTGTTCTTCAAAATACCCCTGAAGCCTATACAACAGTTGATTACTTTCCCGCCCCAACCGAACATAATCCTGAATACGTTTCTTAGCCACCACATCCCACCACCTAACCAATTCACCATCTCCAGGAGCCCCCGCTATCAAACCCTCCCAAAAAGACTCAAAAGATTTTCTATTTTCCTTCCCTTTTAACAATTTAATATTCAATTTCCAATAACTACGACTCCTCTTAGGTAAACCTTCCCACCCTGCGTCCACGAGAACCCCTCTATGATTAGAAAACACCTCATCTATGATACTCACACTATTAACTACGATGCTGCGCGGCACGTATACCCTATCAAGTCGCGCTGCATATCCTCGACGTACAAAGGTATGCTCAACCTCTCCCCCCCACCACATCCATTAATCCCACCCCTGACATTAAATCTCCCAATACCCCTGAAAAGTACCCACTTTCCCGAGGCTCTACATCCTTACGCCGGATCACACAATTCCAATCCCCACCTACAATAGCTACTTCAGGGAGTGACCTCAAATAATAAATTAACACCTCTTTCATAAAGGTTTTAGGGCCTTTGACATACATTGAATTTTTGTGTCTGACTAAACCTTTACAAAAATTAAATGTATGTCAAAGGCCCTAAAATCTGGAACACCCTACCTGAGAACTCTAGAACTGCAGACACATTCATCACCTTCAAAACTACCATTAGAAAACATCTTATCTCCTTGATACACCCCATCAACTAATTACACGAATACCACCTGATGGTTCACACTTACACTCACTCACCCATTTGACCATGAACAGAAATATTAATCTCAATCTTAAAATAATGAATCCTATGATACTCCAATACTGAAACTATGTACTGTGCCAAAACAAAAGCATTCACATTGCTAAACTCACAAGCTAGTATTTAGTCACTTAGCCATAATACCAACTTACCTCATAATTTGTAATATTTTAAAATAATGAATTAAACTAAATCTGCCCGAAATGCCTAGCCATGCTAGGCGTTCTAGTGGTACACTCTGTAATCATTATTTAACTACATGTAAACCACACAACAACCAAATTCTGTAAATTCAACATTGTAATCTTTATGGAGAATAAACTTTGAATTTGAATTTGAATTTGAAGGTAGCTTTTACACGCCCATCATTCTCGGCTGGACCACACACACACGCAAATGCCACCCGCACCCGTCCCCATAGTCCTTCTACCCTTATTATCCTCCCTTCCCCCCCTTCACTACATCTCACAACAAATGGGCTAGCCTCACTGATCATGATGGCTACGCCACCTTTCAACCGAATTGCATTCTCTATGTACACGTTATATCCATCCATCCGCAATTCACTACCACATTTATGATTGTGTTCCTGTACGAACACAACGTCAACATTATTACTCACCAATAAATCACGTAACCATGCACGCTTTCGTACAGTTCGCAAACCATTAATATTTACTGTGAGGAACTTAAAATCGACAATGGGAGTTTTCCTTTCGACAATGAATGTTTTTCACTAAATTTTTTGTTTCTAATTTTCCCTTCCCCCCCTTTTGAAGCACTCCTGATCAACCCCTGAGCTTTGGGTGCACAGGACCCTTTCTGTGCCACATCTGCCCATGGCATCGTCCCTGATCTTTGGGCTGGCGTTAACACATCATCCAAATCTGAAAGTGTAACAGAGCACTTTCGCGTTACACCTTCCACCTGCATTTCGTCGTCCGCAGTACAATACTGGTGGATTTCCACCTCCACCGTTTGTTTCAGCAAGGCGTCAGTGGCGACCACTTCCAGCTGCACATCGTGGTCCATGCCTGCAGTGGCAGCCTGTCCCAAGTCTACGGATGATGCCTTCACAAAACTCATGCTGTCCTCCGTAAACAATTCGTTTAACACAGATACAATGGATTTCTCCACATCAATGGCCTGCTCTTCTCGCGAGGCCGATCCCACCTCTGGGTCCACCTCCAAAGGAGGCGACACCTCCGGGAGTGTAGCACACACCTTGTCCATGGACCTCTCAACCTCTTTGCTCCAAGACAATCCTGAGGTTTGCACAGGCGCTTCAGGCACATCTTGCCTTACACCTTCCTCCCCTAGATCCCTGCTCTGTTGTACAACCCTGGTACCTCGTCTTCTTTCACACTGCACCGCCAAATGATCGTATGCTCCACACGACCTAAAAGTGCGGCGTTGCCCTGCATAAGTCACAAATGCTTGAGTCCTGAAGTCTTGCAGGATCACATATGAAGGGATTGGATGTTTTAATGTCATTTTTACAGAGAAAGTTCCCTCAGGTATTCCTTCATATGGGCCATCAGACCACCTGCCTGCTGTAGCCATGTGTATGGTGCCGTTATTACCCAGGGCAGCACGTATGTCAGTCACATCAGCCTCAAAGGGTACGTTTCTTACTTTTACCCATGTATAATGGCGGGATACATCGTGTAGCTTCACAAACACCGCCTGGTTAACCACTAGATTAACCTCCTGATACTTGTCAACGACTGTCTCATAAACTTGAGACGAGCAGAACTTTAGGAAGATTCTTGTCACACCATTCATCGCTGCACCACACAAATCCTCGTTGGCGATACCATAGGTGTCTCGGATTATCGCTGGCAATAATATCGCCGTTGATGGTCCAAGTACTGCCCCACGAGTTAATTCCAAACACACAGTGTTGATGCGGCGTCTGCCTGTCTGCGCCATGTTGAGAAAATGGAACTGCCGCCGAACAACTATAGAGGGCAGCAGTGTATAACACGTCCTCTCTCCTCAATGGCTGAGAGACGAATTATGTGTGGGATAGTGTACATGGGTAGTGCGAGAGAGGCGAGGATGGTTAATTCTGGACTTGTTGTGGATCGAGTGGTGGGGCGCTTGGATGGGTTGAGACCAACTCATTTGACAGTACATCAGCGTGCGATTGTTGTGAATGTGTTGTTATACAGTAAAGTCTGGCATGTGGCTGCGGTATATCCGTTAGCAGGTCCGGATGTTACGAGGCTGTTGAAGAGGGTTTTCCATTTTCTTTGGGGTTCCGGGTGTGAATGTTTGAGTAGGAGTGTGGTTACTTTACCAGTCAACAGAGGAGGATTGGTGTTGGAGGGTCGGAGATGAAGGTGTGTGAAGACGTGTTGCGGGCGTTGCTGCATGTACAGGACCCTAATAAAGTTCGAGTGGGTGTTTTAGAGCATGTTGTAAGGGCATCGGTAGTCGTGAAGGCTGAGAGTATCTACCCTATGTATATGTGGAAGGATATATGGGAGAGATTACAGTTGATGAGTGTGCGTCCAAATGTGCAAGAGGTATTTTTCTGTTTTCTCCATGGTATACTGCCGTCGGGTGCTGCACTTAAGGAAAGAGGGTTGATGGTGGAGGGCGCGTCTTGGGTGTGCGGGGATGAGGAGATGGCGTTTCATGTAGTGTATTTTTGTGATAATTTGGGGAGTATCAGGGAATGGATGGGTAAGGTTTTGAGGACAGTGGGAGGAGGCGGGAGATCAGTATTCAGAGCGTTAAGTTTGGCCTGTGCAACGTGCAATCTCATATATAATTGCTGATTTTGGTTTTGTATCCTGGGCGATGAGAGGGAATGGGGATTGGGAGGTGCGCAAAAGGGTGTTGGCGGGGACCATTTATAGAACGTTGTGTTGTAATCGGGAAATATATGGAAGTCGCTGGGACCAGGCTTTTTCAGCAGGGTATCGTAGCATGAGTGTGAGAGCATTGTTAACGTTGTGAAAGGGGGAGGGGTTGAATTTCAGGGGATGGAACGGGCTTGTCTCCGGGGTTGGGTATGCACAAGGGCTGTGTTGTTGTGTTTATCTGTGTAATGCGTGGCTGAGGTAAATGTGGTTGTGTGAGTAGATGTGGTGGTGCAGTTACATAATGTGTTATAGATGTCTTATTACCTGGAGTTTACCTGGAGAGAGTTCCGGGGGTCAACGCCCCCACGGCCCGGTCTGTGACCAGGCCTCCTGGTGGATCAGAGCCTGATCAACCAGGCTGTTGCTGCTGGCTGCACGCAAACCAACGAACGAGCCACAGCCCGGCTGGTCAGGAACCGACTCTAGGTGCTTGTCCAGTGCCAGCCTTGAGACTGCATGGGGCGTTGTTGGTAATCCCCTTATTGTATGCTGGAGGCATTGAACAGTCTCTGGGCCCCTGACACTTATTGTATGGTCTCTCTAACGTGCTTGACACCTTGCTTTTCATTGGGGATGGTGCATCGTCCGCCAAGTCCCTTTTGCTTTTCGTAGTGAGTGATTTTCGTGTGCAAGTTCGGTACTAGTCTCTCTAGGATTTTCCAGGTGTATATAATTCATGTATCTTCCCGCCTGCGTTCCAGGGAATACACGTTTAGGAATCAAGCAGCTCCAGTAATTTTTTTTTTATATTTTTATTTATAAACAATACAATAACATTAAATAATAAAAGAACACTTTATCAGGTCTAACAAATTATAAATTTCATTACAAAGCACACAACATTTAACTTTGTGCATAACACAAACTGTCCCCATCGCCAATGCATTTTATTTTATTTAAAATACATCACAGCACATAAAAATAAAAACAGGCTTATTCTGTCCTAACAATATGTAAATAAAACTTTTCCATGTGCCTCATATAATACCCTTCCAGATATAATTATACATCATGTAACAAAATCTAATAAACACAAACAGTACCAAAGTAAGGGAGAATTGATACATACTTCCGTACAACTACAAATACAAAAGTAAAACAAGATATTCTGTACTATGACTGAACTCATGAAGGTACAAACTCAAAAGGGCCACAGTATGTTATCATACCGTAGCCCTGCAAACTAAAACCCCCTTCCCTAAGACCCCCCCTTCCTATACAGAACCCACCTATCTAAAAGTACAACTTAAATCAGACCCACAAGAGTGCACAATAAATTAAGTTAACCTAACCATCATAATGGCAATCCAAAAGTATGAATCTTACGACCGTAAGAATATGACATAAAACACAATGATACATCTGTTTCCTAAACTTGTAATGGTAAAGGATATAACTGCCTCACGGCTTACAAAACAAACTGCAAGTGCAATAAGTACATTATGTAAATATAGAACAGTTTGATTTCTAACATTGGTTAGAAAGGTATTTCCTATAGTCAAATTACATTAACAAGATCCGTCCACATCATAATCACACGACAAACGATGCTGTACAATATAATGGTAATACACCTACACACAAAGTATTGACGATGGTTTTATACTCAGACACAACACATTATACATTATTAAAGAACATGTCTAACTTGGTGTATATACAAATGGCAAGCACACATGGGTAAGTATATAGACGCATAATAACGTTAAAAAAACCAACACACAATAACACACACACACAAGTGCACTCATACACGTCAAACATAGCATAGGTATTAATGGATCGACGACGAAAACATCCAATTACATGCAATATCATATATTACATGTAATAGAAAACACGTCTATACAAATACCAATGATTGGTATACAAGAATAAAAAGGGCATCACATTGGAGACATACATACAACATTGGAGACATATATACAACATTAGAGACATACATACAATTAAACGCAGCTGACCAGCCCGTAAGATTACCCACTGAACAAACACAAATTATCTCAAATCTTTTAACTCTAACGCTCTGTATGCAGACGGAAATCTTCCTCCCATCTCCCCTCATATACTAAACTGATTTCGACACTTAGTTCTAAGAATTGTTCCCGCTAAAACCCGGATTCTGCTATTACCATTCAACATGTCTCATAGCCCATGACACATATATATAATCGGCTACGACATACGACACTGCACGTTGTACACAGATGTCGACCTCACCCACATCAAAACTCAACGCCCTAATTACAGACAAACCTCCCCCCCCTACCATTCGTAAAAACCCTGTTTAACCACGCACGTACTATACCTAAATTTTCACAGAAATACACAACGTGAAACGCTGATTCGTCCTCCCCGCACACTGAACAACTCCGGTCCTCCTCTACACGCCGATTAGACAACACCACCTTGGACGGCAGAATCCCGTGCAAAAAATTTAAAACCACTTCGCGCACTCGAGGAAGGAGATGTAACTGATGAACTCGCTTCCATATATCACACCACGCGTACATGGGGAACATTCCTTGAACTCTCACCTCACTTTCACCATACCCACTCTTTCCAAAGTACTCAATTTAACGCTCCGCACGTCTCGCATGCACAGTAACACACGTAGCATCGTATCGCACTTGATTACATCTGCCGTCCCCACCACCTGCGCAGGTCACGATACATTTCTGTTAAACCACCATGCCTGCCACCCAGTCGGAGAAAACGACGTTTCACGTAACAAGCAATGACTCGGTCTTTTAAAGGAACAGACCTAACCCTCCTTGACGCATTGGTGTCTCTACCACGCTCTTGTGAGCCAGTCGCACCCTGAACCCCACAGAAATCTATAAACTATTTAGAAGATGTTTGATATCCCCCTTTATTAGTGGATACAGCGCAGCAACGTGCCAAACTTTACTATAAAGAAGAACATTAATTACTATCGCTCGCTGGTGTAGGGTTAAATGTCGTGGCCTTAGACTATTTAACGCCTCAAAACATTATTTACCACCCTCCCCGAATTACATGCCCTCGTCTCATCAACCTCTTCTCATATTACTGTATACCACATATAGTAACACAGTCAACCACCGTCCACGTCTCTACACCTACCTCCTCTCTCGCCCAATCTCCCAACTTCATAATCTTTGATTTTTCTTTATTAACTCGCATTCCTGTTGCTCTACCAAATATATCTACAGAATTCAACTCACATCGTACATTCTGCCCCAATTCCCATATTGCATCCACGCTTACTTCTTTATTTAGCATTTTGATATTAAACCATTTATCAACGTAATAGCTTATTCCTTCAGTTGTTGTTACAACCTGACCCTCACTATACCCTTCAACGCCATCCTGAACCACTAAACTCACGATTTCGGTCGCCTTCCTCCTTTGTGTCTGACTACGTAAGACACAAGTGGACGGCTTATCACCCCACACAGCCTCCTCAGCTCCACTCGAAATACGCGCCCCATCAAAAACCGTATTTTTCAGCTTCTGGATGTGATCTTTTAGATTGTCAATCTCGTCCACAGGGTAAATTCCAGATACCCTCCCCTTGCGCATTAACAGTGCTGTAAAGAACCCTCAGGTACCTCAAAAATCCATACTCCAATCGAGAGGCCTCCTTACCCCGATGTACATAAAAATCCTTAATGCGAGGCTTCATAACCTCGTCCCATTGTCGCACTAAATCACTACCTTCCAAGGAGTCTACTCCCATAGACGTCCATAAGTGCGTGAAGAGTATCTTATCTTCATCACTTTGAAGTAAACGAGTATTTAATTTCCAATATTCTTTAAAACGAGTCGGGAGACCTCTCCAGTCAAGCTCTACGAGAACACCGCGATGGTCGGAGAAATACACATCTAACACACGCACTTTGGTTACAGCTACGCGCCGAGACACATATACCCTGTCTAAGCGCGCAGCATAGTCCTTACGCACGAAAGTGTGCTCAATCCCTAAGTCACTGCTTTCCACTTAATCCACCAACCCCAGCCCAGACAACAAATCACCCAAAATAATCGAACAATAACCCGCTCCCCTCCGGTTCTACGTCTTTACGGCGCACCACACAGTTTCCAGTCGCCACCAACTACTGTTTATATCAGGCAAAGATCTCAAATAGTACACAAGAACGTCGTTAACAAAAGTATTTTTAATATTAACATCATGTTCAGCTGGCCCATATACTCCTACAAAACCCACCCGTTGAGTACCCACTCACCTATGACGCGTACCACGCGACCCCCCCCCCTTCCTCCCAATGTTTCATCATGAACGGGCTGGTCGCTTTATTAGCACAGCTACACCACCTTTCAACGACTCGAGTGAGCCATATAAACATCATAACCATCTATCACAAACGAACTTCCAACTTTATGGTTATGTTCTTGCACGAAACATACATCTACTGCAAAGCGATGCAACCACTCATGTACCTGCACTTGCCTTCTGTTATTTTTCATACCATTAACATTTATGGTTATACAACCTAACTTTGCTAACGGTGGCTTTCCTCGAGGGACCACCACACCCCTTTTCCCTTTATGTTGACTAAAGCCAAAGGCGCCACCTTTACCTTGTACATTCTTTTGTTATATTACTCGCTGTCCTGGAACCACGCGACGCCCACCCGTGACTTCCGACCACGTCTTCTTCCCCGAGCGCTGACCAGGGGTCAAGACATCGTCGGAGTCGGGCGGGGTAGCCGCACGCTTCTAGAAACAGCATCCTCAACTTTATCAGGACCTGTAATGTTCTCCTTGTGAACTTCTACCGCAACAGTATGAACTCTCGGACCTTCTACCTCACTCACGTTAATTAACTGATCGACGTCCTTTAACTGTGATCTCTCCTCATCTGAACACTCCAACGCAGGCACACACGGCACAGAATCATACTCCTGCGAAGCTAAAAGGTCGCTCAATGTCGTACAATGTTAGCGTCCATGTCAGCATCCTCTCTTGCTTGAGGGCTCTCACGTCCACCATATTCTACCACATCGTGGTTGACCGTACCAGGTAGAGTCACGCAGGATGACTCCACGGGCATGGCCGATCCACCTCATCACTCCACGATTTCAGGCGCGGTAAGTCCTCGATTACTTCATCTGCCAATTCCGTCGAGGAGCCTCACCATCCGGACGATGACCACTTCCTGAGGGCGGCTGGCGCTTGACGCATTGTGCAGCAATGTGGTCCAATGCTCCGCAAAGGCGACAAGTTCGTCTCTGACCAGGATACGTAACGTACACCTGGGTACGGAACTCCTCTAGGTTTATGTACGAAGGTATTGGTTGGCGCAGGGACATTTTTAACGTAAACGACCCTTCCTGTAAACCAGCAAAGCGGCCATCAGACCACCGACACATAGTAACCTGGTGGATCGTCCCATAGCATTTGAAGGCGTCACGTATGTCAACTTCGTTAGCCTCAAAAGGCACGTTTCGCACACGTACCTCTGTATAGTAATGTGAAACGTCGTGCAACTTAACTGTGACTGCTGGGGTTACTTGCTTGCTGACATCCTGATACTGGTTGACAATCTGCTCGTAGATCTTGGTATCGCAAAACTTGACGAATATCCGTTGATAGTCCATTTAAGGCAACGCCACACAGGGATTCACGCTGGATGCCATATACATCGCAGATGATCATCGGCACCAATACATTAATCGATGAGCTGGGGATCGTGCCCTTTATAAGGTCAATACACACAGTATTAACTCTTCTTCGATAACCCGTCGCCATTGTTGTTGTCGTCTCAAAGCTCCTCCACCAGGTGTCGGGACTGAGGAGAGACAGCTGACGACCGCTCAGCACAGCGTCTGAGCAGGGAATGCTCCCAGTAATTGAGGTGTTTTATCTCGGTTATGCGCGCTGTGAAGGTTCTCTGTAACATTTCTAGGTCAGCAATTTCACCTGCCTTGAAAGGTGCTGTTAGTGTGCAGCAATATTCCAGCTAGATAGAACAAGTGACCTGAAGAGTGTCATCAGGGGCTTGGCCTCCCTAGTTTTGAAGGTTCTCATTATCCATCCTGTCATTTTTCTAGCAGATGCGATTGATACAATGTTATGGTCCTTGAAGGTGAGATCTCCATGATCACTCCCAGGTCTTTGACGTTGGTGTTTCGCTCTATTTTGTGGCCAGAATTTGTTTTGTACTCTGATGAAGATTTAATTTCCTCGTGTTTACCATATCTGAGTAATTGAAAATTCTCATCGTTGAACTTCATATGTTTTCTGCGGGCCCACTGAAAGATTTGGTTCATGTCCGCCTGGACCCTTGCAGTGTCTGTCATGCAGATTCGGGTGTCATCTGCAAAGGAAGACACGGTGCTGTGGCTGACATCCTTGTCTATGTCGGATATGAGGATGTGGAACAAGATGGGCGGCGAGTACTGTGCCTTGTGGAACAGAGGTTTTCACCGTAGCTGCCTCGGACTTTACTCTGTTATTATTATTATTATTATAATCAAAAAGAAGCGCTAAGCCACAATGGCTATACAGCGCTGCAGGGTAGGGAAGGAAGCAAGGGAATTGGATGGCAGAAGGGAGGGGGGATGATCAGCAGGTTACAGAAAACAGCGGGGCAGGGGATAGTACGGGGGTAGAGGGTAGCAAGAGATTCAAGTAGAAAGGGCTGAAAGTATCAGAATTTGTGAAGTAAGTCAGTCGTTGTCAAAAAGTCAATGAGAGAGTCCGGATGAAAGGTGGGTCCATCAGCGAGAAGGGAAGGTAAAGAGAGAGCAGCGGGGCGAAGACGACGACAGAGGTAAATTCTGCGTGCTTGTTGATAAAGTGGGCAGTCCAACAGAATGTGGCTGACTGATAATGGAGCTTGGCAATTCTCACAGAGAGGAGCAAGACGCCTCTCCATGAGATATCCATGAGTTAGACGAGTATGGCCAATGCGAAGACGGGAGAGAGTAGTCTCCCAACCTCGACACTGGTGATAAGAAGACGGCCAGTAACCTATACTCGGTTTAATAGACTGAAGTTTGTTGCCGAGCATAGTAGACCAACGTTGTTGCCAACGGGTGTGAAGGTGGGAAGATATTACAGCAAAATAGTCCGTACATGGAATACCTCTATAAGAAACTGGTAGGTCATGTACTGCTGACCGCGCAGCAGTGTCTGCCTGTTCATTGCCCTGTACGTCAACATGACCAGGGACCCAACAAAAAAAACATATCTTTATGCTTAGTAAAGATGCGGCGTAGCCAAAGTTGGATACGGAGGACTAAGGGGTGAGGTGTATCAAATTTTTGTATAGCCTGTAAAGCACTAAGGGAGTCTGAGACAACCACAAATGATGACACAGGCATAGATGCAATACGGATAAGTGCTGTAAGGATGGCATATAATTCAGCAGTAAAATACTAGCTGAAGATAGTAAATGCCCTTGTACGACGCTGTCCGGAAACACTGCTGCGAATCCTACGCCGTCAGAAGACTTAGAGCCATCTGTGTTTCACAGCAATGGCATGAGAATGAGAGTGAAAGTGGTCAAGGAAAAAGAGAGCGGGAAGCGACCGTAGACAGTTGGGCTTTCGAGCAAGGAGGGAGAAAGAACAGACTCGAACAGCTGGAACTTCCAGGGGGGTAGGGAAAAGTGAGATGCTACATGTACATAGAAAGGTGGTAGTTGAAGAGAAGACAAGAGCGAATGAAGGCGAAGAGAGAAGGGACGGAGTAAGCAGGGGCGGCGAACAAATAAAGAATGTCTACTAATATCAGTGACCATTCTATAAATGGAAGGATTGCAGAGATCATGAGAGCGTACATAGTAGCGCAGGCAATGGGCATCACGGCGATCGGATAAGGATGGAACGTTCGCTTCTGCATAGAGGCTTTCGACAGGGGAAGAGCGAAAAAGCACCAAGGCATAAACGTAACCCTTTGGTGATGAATGGGGTTAAGGCTAGAGAGAGTAGCAGGAGATGCCGCTGAATAGATCTGGTCACCATATCAAGTTTCGATAAAATAAGGGTGGAATGTAGGTGAAGGAGGGTTCGACGATCAGCTCCCACGAAAGATGAGCAAGGGTTTTTAAGAAGGTTCAGCGGCTGTGACAAGTTGCCTTCAGAGAGGTAATGTGAGGTTTCCAGGATAACCTACGATCAAAGGGGGAGGCCCAGAAACTTGACTGTATCACGTTCAGGGATACGGGAGCCATAGAGGTACAAAGGATGATCGGAGATGACAGAGCGTCTAGTTTAAAGTGATTTGGTGGGTTTTAGTGATGGAAAATTTAAAAACCCCTGTGTGGTGGCCCAATTTGGAAACACGGTCGACTGCATGCTGGAGAGGAAACTGTAAGGAGGTGACAGTCAGCGCCTGCACAGGCAATAGCGAAGTCATCAACATAGAGTGATGACCAAATATTTGATGGAAGACTAGAGGCCAAATCATTAATAGCAAGGAGAAAAAGTGTTGTGCTCAGAACACATCCTGGGGGACACCTTCAGCTTGGATAAAGTCCGGGGAGAGCACATTATTAACCCGAACACGGAAATGCCTGTCAGTTAAAAAGTTCTTAAGGAAGGATGGTAGATTGCCTCGAAGGCCTAAGGAGTGGGCTTGGGCTAAAATATTATACCTCCAAGTTGTGTCATATGCTTCTCAAGGTCAAAAAATATGGCGATAACTGAGTGGTTATTCGCAAAGGCATTACGAACTACGTATCCAAGCGCAGTAAGGGGGTCTATGGTAGAACGTCCCTTACGAAAGCCATATTGACGAGTGGAGAGACTGTTGTGTGTCTCAAAATACCACACTAACGTCTATTTACTAGACGTTCCATTACTTTGCAAACTGCACTGGTAAGAGCAATGGACGATAGTGGGAGGTTTCATGTCCCGTAGTGCCTGGTTTGCGGAAAGGGAGAACAATGGCGGATTTCCACAGCTGTGGAAGAACTCCTTGTGACCAAATAAGATTTTAAAGGCGTAATAGGACTGCAAGGGCTGACTGATGTAAATGTTGTAGCATACGAATATGAATGTCGTCGGGCCCCGCTGCCGATGATCGACAAGCTGAGAGTGTTGCCTCCAGTTCTTGAAGTGTAAAAGGCACATTATACTGTTCTTCTCTGAGAGAAGAAAAGTCCAAGGGTGCTAACTCTCTGGCAGACTTTGAGGAAAGAAATGAGGGGCATAGATGGAGTCCCTGAGAAATACGGACCAGATGATTGCCAATTTCATTGGCAACATCTAGTGGGTTTGCTATATCAACACCGGCAACCCGCAGAACAGGAGCCGGGTCAGGAGAATATTTACCACTCAGTTTTCGTACTTTTTTCCAGACTGCACTCATAGAGGAAGCAGAGGTGATGGTGGAGACATAATCTCGCCAGCAAGTGCGTTTAGCGTCACGGATGACACGGCGAGCGATCGCACGCTTCTGTTTAAAATCAAGGAGTCGCTCTGTGGTTTATTGTACCGGTACCTGCCCCATGCAGCGCGTTTCAAACGTACTGCATGAGCACAAGCAGGAGACCACCAAGGCACGCATTTCTGAGAATGCCTGCCCGAAGTTTGGGGTATAGAATGAGAAGCTGCGGTGAAAACGGAGGACGAGAAGAGGTGTAAAAGCTCATCGATGGAGGGGTTTACTCTGTTGACGACTACTCTCTGTGTTCTGTTAGTGAGGAAATTATAGATCCATCGACCGACTTTTCCTGTTATTCCTTTAGCACGCATTTTGTGCGCTATTATGCCATGGTCACACTCGTCTAAGGCTTTTGCAAAGTTTGTATATATTACATCTGCATTCTTTTTGTCTTCTAGTGCATTTAGGACCTTGTCGTAGTGATCCAATAGTTGAGACAGACAGGAGCGACCTGTTCTAAACCCATGTTGCCCTGGGTTGTGTAACTGATGGGTTTCTAGATGGGTGGTGATCTTGCTTCTTAGGACCCTTTCAAAGATTTTTATGATATGGGATGTTAGTGCTATTGGTCTGTAGTTCTTTGCTGTTGCTTTACTGACCCCTTTGTGGAGTGGGGCTATGTCTGTTGTTTTTAGTAACTGTGGGACGACCCCTGTGTCCATGCTCCCTCTCCATAGGATGGAAAAGGCTCGCGATAGGGGCTTCTTGCAGTTCTTTATGAACACGGAGTTCCATGAGTCTGGCCCTGGGGCAGAGGTGCATGGGCATGTCATTTATCGCCTGTTCGAAGTCATTTGGCGTCAGGATAACATCGGATAGGCTTGTGTTAATCAAATTTTGTGGCTCTCATAAAAAATTCATTTTGATCTTCGACTCTGTCTGGTTAGCGGCTTGC
This sequence comes from Cherax quadricarinatus, assembly GCF_026875155.1. Classification (NCBI taxonomy): domain Eukaryota; kingdom Metazoa; phylum Arthropoda; class Malacostraca; order Decapoda; family Parastacidae; genus Cherax; species Cherax quadricarinatus. The sequence goes on from NW_026477283.1 coordinate 19,529, forward strand.
TAAAAACTGAGTCATATTGGGACTTTAGTAGCTCATCATTTCTTGGTGTCATCTGTGTAGGACACATCTTGTTTAAGTAGGGGCCCAGTACTGGACGTTGTTCTCGACTTTGATTTGGCATAGGAGAAGAAATATTTTTGGGTTTCTTTCGATTTCATTTATGGCTTTTAGTTCTTCCCGCAATTCCTGACCCCTATAAGATTCCTTTAGCTTAAGTTCGATGCTTGCTATTTCTCTGAACAGTGTCTCCCTACGCATTTCAGATATATTGACCTCTTTTAGCCGCTTGTTATTCTTTTCGTTGCCTGTAAAGGGAGTGCCTGTCTCTTTCTATTTTCCATCTACCCCTCCTTTTTCTTAGAGGAATAAGCCTTGGTGGCACTCGATGTATGCACAAGTTAATCTGTTCTAGGCATAAGTTGGGGTCTGTGTTGCTTAGTATATCTTCCCAGCTTACATCGGTTAGGACTTGGTTTACTTGGTCCCACTTTATGTTTTTGTTATTGAAGTTGAATTTGGTGAATGCTCCCTCGTGACTAGTCTCATTATGTCGGTCTGGGGCTCCACGCATACATGTCTGAACCTCAATTATGTTGTGATCTGAGTATATTGTTTTTGATAGGGTGACATTTCTTATCAGATCATCATTGTTAGTGAAGATGAGGTCTAGTGTATTCTCAGTCTGGTAGGCTCTATTATTTGCTGGTTTAAATTTACTTTTGTGCAGAGATTTAAAAGCTCGTGTGAGTGTGAGTTTTCATCAGAGCTGCCTCCTGGTGTTATTACTGCAACAATATTATTTGCTATATTCTCCATTTTAGGTGCCTTAAGTTGAAATCCCCAGGAGCAAGATGTTGGGTGCAGGAGCTGGAAGATTTTCCAGACAGTGGCCAAAGACATAGCAGGTGGTGATATTCAACTCTGCTCTCAGGTTTTAAATGATCTGTTAATGGCTAATGGGATTACTCCCATCACTATCCCAGAAAATGTGAAGGCTATTATGACCCAGCCTTCTCACAACAAGAAGTATGTACCCTATTCTACATCTAAAAATAAGCCTAAGTCATCCCTGGCCCAGGGATCGCCCACCTCGCATACCCAGGTTGTCAATTCCCCTCAACCCGATAAGTCAACAACCTGAACTTAATGCCCCAGAAAATTGGTGCCTACTCTCCCGCTATTGAAGCTGATCCTCTTGAACAGGAACTTTCCCAGGGTAACTCACCTTGCCTACCTAATATTCCCTTGGAGCCTCCACAGTCTCCCATTAACTCTCACGAGCCTCTGCTTCCTGTAACTGGGAATATCATACCTCAGTTTTCTGATGATGACTAACGATTCTAATGAGTCTGTTAATATTACCACCTCTAGTGAAGATGATGGCATTTTTAATACACAAGCACCTACGCAGAAGTTCCCTCCTCCCCTTGACGAGTCCAGCAGGAATAGTGTGGATACCACACATGACATTACTTGCAGGCGTTCAGACCGCAGTACACGAGCGAAGTGCAAGAAATAATGGGGATTACAAATTTTTCCAACTTAATGTTCAACATTTTTTTAAATAACCGTTACCTTCTTGGGGTTGAACTACTTTAATTAAAATCCCGATGTTACACTTTTTAACGAAACAGTGCAAGAGTTGATAAAATATTAAATTACGTGGTTACTCTACGGGGAGAAATAGAGAGGCCCCTTTTTGGGGGTTTGAAGCCATTTTATTTAAAAATTAGGTATACTTTTAAAAAAAAATTCATTTTGATGAAGATAAAAATTCTTCCCAATAGAAAGGGACAACGTCTCAGGGACAACTAGGGGATAGAAATGGTATTTTCCCCCGGGGAAAAATATATAGATAAATTTCCTCTACATAGGTTTATTAAGCGAAATTTTCCCAAACCCAATTTCCCTAGCGGGAGTTTTAAAAAATGCTCATCACCCCCCCTTTTTTTCAAGGGGGGAGCGGGGTATTCCACTGGGTGACTTTAAACGGAAAAAAAACTCTTAATATCATGAAAGCTAGAAACTTGTAAATTTTAAAGGCCCCCTTTTTTTTTTAAATGTAAAATTGGGACCTCATCCAGGACACCAGATTTTAGTACTAAACAAACGGAGACTGTGACATTTTCACGTCGTAATTTTCCTGGGGGAAAATGTAGGATCTGACCAATCCCTGTTAAAATTTACAACAAACAAATTTCTCTTTTTTAGAATCCCTGTAATCCAAACCCAATTTTTAACACCCAGGATTTAAACCCCTTCAGGGCTTTTTCTGGGTGAGGATGAAATTGTGTCTTTGGGAAAAAATCTCCCTTTTCCAGTCAATTGATAAAGGCAATCAGGCCCCTGCAAAATCGAAATAATTGAAGCTACTATTGCAACTTGTAAATTTAAGCTTCCACAAACATATCCCCAACCCAAAAAAACCCCTACAAGAGAAATTAGAGAAAAAATTTTAAAGGAAATTATTAAAGGCAAAATTTTGTCGAAGGCATCTTCAAAGCGAAAACCACCAGTAGCTAAAATTTGCACCGAAAAAGGCAAAAATTAATTAACATGATTAGTCATCAAAAAGGGGGAACTTTTTGGAAATTGCTAGTTCTTAAAGCAACCCCAAAAAAAACGTAAAACCGGCCAAAATTTTTGAGTAAGTCCGACCTTTTTTTTGGGGCAAAGCCCCCCAAAAAAGGCTCCTAACAAACCTAGTTCATACTTTCACTGATGAGGTTTGATGAAGATTTTAAAATTTAAACTTGACGACCCCCAACCCGGTAATTTGATGGGTAGGTATGGGGGGAAAATTTTTCCCCCACAATAACAGTCGTAAAATTTAACAATAATAAATTATCAGTTGGTAAATGAATGGAGGGGAAAAACCCTTGGGATGATCTACAACCATTTCCCTTTTCAATCGAACTTCAATTTTTTTTGAAGATACCCACCCGCACTAGACCTATTATTTAAATAGGGGAAAAGTCAGGTTATTGGAAGAATGAGAAATAGAGCCCCGGGCCCCTCTCGGGAAAAAACATTTGAAAAAAATTTAAATTTCCCTTTCCCCAGAAATTTTTTAAAACAGTCTTTGGAAAAATTCTTTAATTCCATTTTTGGCCTCAGGACATTTTCCATTTTTTTTAAGACTGCTGGGAAGATTTTTATAGGTAAGCCCAATAAAGCCCAATTGCCCAAACCCGGGGAAAAACTTAGCCCCTTTATTTTTTACTTGAAGTCACTGGAAAAGTTCTTGAGAAGGTCTTTTTTCCAAACAGATTGAATTTCCCAAATAGGGTTTTTTAAAAATTTTCATTTTTTTTATTTGAAAAAAAAAATTTTGGGCCTTTAGCCAAAATAGGGTCCCCCCACGTCCAAAAAAATGTTATTTTGGGTTTACAGTACAAGTCAAAAAACATCAGGGCAATCTTGCCTTAATTGCCCCCAAGAGATGTTAAAAAAAAGTTTTTGATAGCTTTTTTGGCATGATGGCCTTTTTTTACAAACCATTGAAATCCAGCCCCTAACTGGACTTTTTCAGAGAAATATAAAATTTTTTTTAACTCTAAGAAAAACCCTTCCCAAATTTTCAGGGGCGGGGTCGGCAGAGCCTTTTATCCCCCGACCGCTGGTGTCCCAAAAGGTTTTGTCTCGCCCCATTCTGTTCAACATTTATGTGAAGGGCCCCCTTCTTAAAACCAGATTTAATGATCCCAATTGTGACACATTTTTCAGATGATGTTATTCATTCGTCTCATCAACCCCCGGTAAACAGGAAAATTTAAAAATAAAGAGAGGGGTCATAGAAAAAAAGAATATTTAACTTTTGTCGAAAAATTAATTGGGAAAAAGAAAAGGAAAATTACGACTAATTTCCCGACGGTCCCCTTTTTAGCACGAAAGGAAGTTTTGCATCAACAATTTTAAGATAAACGGGGGGAACTCCATCAGAGGTCACCCGTAGCCATTAGAAACCCTTAAAAAAGATTTTGGGGTATGAAATAATTTGGCGGGTCCACTCAACCTTTTCCTGTAAACCCAAAAGGGTCAAAAATAGCCAAAGCCCGGGCATAGCAGTCTCTTTTTGATTCAATCCCAAACCGTCAACATGTCAAAAAAAAATCTGGGAAAAAAATTTAAATACGACCCATATCCCAATACCCTTTTGTCCCCCAAAGTCCCTTAACAACAAAAACCCAAAATGCAACCGATTACCCAAAGGGGCCAGAATAGAGCTCTTTTTGCTTTTATTTTTGATACCGGGAGGGGAAGAAGATAAGATAAGAGATAAGAAATTTTGTTCGGGTTTTTAACCCCGGGGGTTAGCCACCCCGGGGTAAACCCCAAAAAAGTCAGTGCGTCCTCCGGAAGGACTGTCTAACTTATTTCCATTGGGGTCCTTAATCTTGTCCCCAGGGTGCAAAACCCCCACCCGTCGACCCAACACCCAGGTAAACCCATTTTTCGTAAATGAAAAAGGACAACAGGTTAAGGAAAGTGTCGAAAAGTTTCCCCCCGCCCGGGGAAACAACCCGGGCCCTCCGAGGTTTTTTTGGGAAACGGGAGCTTTAGCCACCAAAACCCTAATAAAAGAAAGGGCCCTTTTACCCCCCTAAAAAAGAAAACTCTATACAATGCAAAACTAAAAACATGCCAGATTGGAACCTCCCCATAAAAGTGGTTTAAAAACCCCGGTTTTTATCATCCAAAACCCTCCTCACAGGACTCAAAGAATGACTCCCACAGAGGGTCCGCGGTTTTTTTAATTTAAAAAGGGGTTACCCTCGACCCCTGATATTTAGGGAACCCCCCTGAAAGAAGGAAAAATTGGGTAACCCCCAGAAACCCCTTTCCCTGTATTCTGAGAACATCATCGCCCCCCCAAATTTGGGGAAAAAAATCTTATACAACATCTAAATGTAAAAAAATTAAAGCTAATTTCTATGGCTGGGCACCACCTGTAAGAAGCCATTGTCCCCGTAATTATATAAACTGGCCAGAAAAAATTTTTGCCTTTATTGTCGCAATTTTTAAAAACCGTTTTTGGGAATCGCCAAAAAAAAAAAAAAAAAAAAAAAAAAAAAAAAAAAAAAAAAAAAAGCAACTTGTATAATTACTACCAATTCAAGTCATGTATTTTTATATTTTTAAAATCTATGTGACTCCCGATGGGTTTGTTTTTTTACCTCTTTAGGAAAATTTTTTATTTCACGTAAAACCCTTTTTTAAAATTTCACCAAAGTGGTTGGGCCACTTACCTTTTTTTTAAAGACCTCTCTCCCCCTCCCCCCTTTTTTCCCAAAAATTTTTTTCCTTACCCAATTTCCCTTTTTCCTTTCCCATTTTCCCCCAAAGCTCTGGTCTGGACCAAAAAAAGAACAAAGGGCAATTTTTTTAAAAGCAGTTCCTGGGAAATTTCTGGGAAATTTTTTTATCTGGAGGTTTTTAACTACCACAATGACTAGGTTTTGGTTTCCCACCTTTTTGCTAAAACTTCCACTACTCATTTGAGGCATTTTAAACAGTTCTTGCAAAAAAGTGACTCTGCAATTTACAGGAAAAAACCCCCCCCCCCCTTTTGCCTGTTCCTTTTGTCACATCGTATAGGTTTTAACCGGGAAACCTATTTCGTTTTTCCAAGTGATCCTTTAAATTTTTTCTCAGTAAAGCCCCAAAAATTGCCTTTTTCCTCTGCAAGCCCGGGCCACGGGTGGGAAAGGGATTTTGTTGTTTTTTTGCTGGTTTTGACCCTTTTTATATTTGGGAAAGAATGTCATTGGGCTGGTGGTTTTTGTTTTTACTGGGGGGGGGTTTTTTTTTTTTGGCATTAGTATCTGTATCCCGTTTGGTTTTGGAGTGGAGGCCATCGACTGTGGTTCACTCAGGGAAAGACTGGATTTGGTTTTACGAATTTTTTGCCATTTTCCCGCCGTTTTTTTTTTTCCCTTCCCGGGACTAAAAAAAACCCCTCCCCCTTGAGTGGCTTTTGGGTACCCCGGTTTTCCCAGGGGCCCGGGTGTTTTTTTATCTTTTTTTCCCCTTTTGATGGGGGTGCCGGGAAATTTTAATTAAAAGCACAGTCCCTTTCCCGTATGAAGAGGACACAGTTCAGGGTTTAAAAAGCTTACAGGGAAGGGGGTTTTGGGATTTTCCCCGTTTCAATGGGCATGGCTTTTTTTAGGGGGGTCATTTTGTTTTCACGTCCCGTCTTTTTTTTTCAGAATTTTTCCCCGCCGCAGATACCAAGTGCATATTTTTTGCACGGCTTGGTTTCCCCTTTGCCTTGGGTTTCTGTACTTTTTTAAATTTCCCCGTTTTTTTAATGTTTTCCCCCGTCCCTTTCCCCCTATCCTCCCCCAGCACCAAAAAAGGGGCTCCCCCCCAGTTGTTTTTGGTAATATATCCCACTATTTTCTATTGGAAATCCTCTTGTTTGCTATTTCCTGTTGTTTTTTCTAGTTTGCAATTTTTGGTTTTTATCTTTTCAAATTTACCGCACTTGTTTTTCCCCACTACGGGTCCTGTCCCCTATGAGGTCATTTATATGTATTCCTTCCTGTGTATAATTCCCGACTACCTGGACAAAATCTCCAGCTTCACCATTACTGTCTCCCAGGACAGCACCTCCAGCTTCACCATTACTGTCTCCCAGGACAGCATCTCCAGCTTCACCATTACTGTCTCCCAGGATAGCACTATCAGCCCCACATTTACTGACTACCAGGACTTCACCTCCAGCCTTACAGTTTCTGACTACATGGCCATTATCAAGGGCAGTACCAGTCAGCCCAGACTTTTTATGTTCCCATCTGTTGTAGAAAGCTTCCAGGTTTTCTATGAAAGCAGCTTTGATGTTATCCTCTTTTAATACCCTTGTGATTTTAGTCCACAGATTTATCTCATTTGGGCATACCCAAAAACACTTCCCTGTTTTAATACTGCTTGTAGCTAGTTCTTGGATATCTGCACAAGGGGCGTGACACCAATTTCCACAAAAATGACAGTTTATCCATGTGGAAGCCCGTTTGTTTGATTGACCGCAGACTACACAGAGCTTCATAATGATTTGAATTGTTGATTTACTGTAATTCTACTAGCAACCTCTTGAATATTCTACTAATAACCTCCTTAAATAAAGCTCTAGCTATTTGTATTTCTATTTCTAACTGTACTTGTATATTGGACAGCTTACCATGCACGTTCCTGATTTATATTTATTGTTTGTGTTTGATAAGGGCGCCTACAACCCCATCCGTTTACAGTCTGCTTTATTGTCCAACGAATCCGTTTGAAACCAGTCAGAGTCTACTGCCTTCTTTCTTTGTTGAAGTACTTGATTTACCTTTCGGCTATGGCCTGGCAAACGGGGTTTTATGTGTTTGTACCGAGCATTTTATTGCTGTTATATAATGTGTATAGCCTGTAGATGAGTGCGGAATGCTTATGGCTTTTCTAGTTTTGTGGCTAACTCGAAAGACTTGTGGTAAGGCGAGTATGTGTGACTGTAGGGAACTTATGTACTGGGAGGTTAGGTGAGTAAGAGTATGTACTTTGTTTTATCATGAGATTGTGATGTAGGTTCTTTCATTTATTGATTATTTGTGTTGGTTGTGAGTAACCGATATATTTAATATTTATAGTAATATTCTTCTTATTGTATTGTATTGTGCATTGGCAATATGTCACAGTAATACTATGTAAATAGTGTATACCTTAAGGGATTATGGATTTAATTATATTATTGAACCTGTTACAGGGGTCGCCTACATGTTATGTTCTTGTTGTTGTTCTTGTGTAAATAGGGTTAAGATTACCCATCTTTCCTAATGTTATGTTTTGTCACAAGCGATATTTTCTAGTATATTTGTGTAACCTCTTTGTGTTTGTTAATACTGTGTTTGTTATTTGCTATTTTTTTTATATTTTATTTAAAATATAGTATACATTATACATGGAAGCAAACATGTCACTAAACCAATCAACATGTAACAACAAAATTAAAGTACAACATACGTATACACAATCCAAAAAGAAAAAAAAACTTCACACAGGTGTACCAACAACATATCCAGAGAATCTACTTCAGCACACTTAAACATCTTATGCCAAGTTTTATATACAAAACAATTCTTAAAGGTAAAAACCTCACCACATACCATTAAAACCTATACATCCACCCCCTACCAAAGGTACATTTATAAAGTCATACATATGTGCTCTGGCAGTAAAAAGGTACCCCCCCCCCTCATCAAATACCTACAAAACATTGACATACTATAAGAGCGTAGGATACTACTTGCTCTAAGTAACAATTATGAAAACTTTGCCTAGCATACAAGGATAATATACTCTATATCTCAACACGGGTGCAACCCACCCAAGACTTCTTCATACACTATATACCCTATAGTAGTATTAATACATAGCATACACCGCTACTTGAACTCATATGCATACCTGCTCCAACGAAGATCTAAAATTGTGTATTT
>NW_026477285.1:0-11008 GCF_026875155.1 Cherax quadricarinatus
TTTTTGGCTAGGAATTTTATAGATTCATCTACCAATTTTTCCTGTAATTTCTTTATCAAGCCTTTTGTGTGCTATTACACCATGGTCGCTGTCAGTGGAACGCCTTCCAACTGAACAAAAGAAACTAATGGAAAAATAAATAAAGAAATGACTGGGAAAAAAAATAATAATTTGAGATTTTACTTAAAATTAAATATAAAAAAATGGCCTTTCAGTTCTTGTATTGGCAGGAGTAGGTATGGCCCTGGATAGATCTTCTGATATTATTGATGAAGGTTATCCTGGGTGGATGGTGATAATCCGATGTTTTGGAATTTCCTACCACTTGGATGGAGCACCACAAGTAGAATAGGTAAGGGCCGGTAGTAGAATAATGTTAATAAGTATTATTAACAAATGTCTTGCTCCTTTATCTGGCGTCTATCCTGGAAGACCACGCCAGGAACAGAGCTGGTAATAAGAAAAAATAAACTGGTTACCCATAGTCATGATAATATAACATTTAAGAATGGAAAAGAATGATAAATGCCAAAATCATTACTGGTAACCAGCGAACAAAAGAAAAGAACAAACAGTAATACTCCTGGTAGATCACCCTACCTGATTAGGAGAAGAGTGGAGGTGAAGTGACTCTCCAAACTTCAACCCACACCAGGTAAGGTCAATATTACCAGGAGTAGAAACTAACAAATCGGACACCAGGAACTAGTTTTGCCCCAGCCCGCCAGAGGGGGGGGGGGTGCGCGCAACGTAACTAATGGTTCCTGGTGGCCTGAACAACCTTAACCCCACTTACGCCTGCTTTTCCCTCACAATACCCCCTTCCAAAACTTATGGACGGAGTCAATAAGTCAACGAACAGAGGGAAAAGAACTATGTACAACCTCGGCTCAGCCAATCTGAGAAGTGGTTTTCAGAGCCAGAAATATGAAGGACTTTAAAACTTATAGGGCTGAATAGCCAGAGCCCATCTCAAGAGTCTGCTATTTGACCCTTTAAAGTTTTCCAAGTACATCAGTGGCTTGTGACCTGTTTCAAGCACAAAGGGTTTACCGTATAGGTAGTATTTAAATCTACTTATACCCCATACTAACGCATAACATTCTTTCTCCACAGTAGAATATCTTTCTTCTCTGGGCAGAAGCTTCTTATTGGCGAAAGATACTGGGAAAGGTGTCTCCTCATAATATTGAAGTAGTACAGCCCCAAGTCCAGAATGGGAGGCATCTGTTCGGAGACAAAATATTTTATTAATATCTGGTAATTTTAGGACAGGGGGGTTTGAAAATACCTCTTAATTTCTTCGAAGCTTTGCATGGCTTCCTCAGAACAACTAAGAGGTTCCTTGACACCCTTTTTCAAATAGTCTGTAAGAACTGAAGTTAAACTACTTAATTGGTACGAAATTTTCTATAGAAGTTTACAGACCAAGGAAACTTCTTAATAACTTTTTTGGTAGCAGGAACGTACTTTCTAAAACGGCTTTGGTCTTATTAGGAAGTGGTGAGAAGTTATCAGAAAATAATGAACCCAAGGTATTGTACCTTATGATAGCCAAGAAAGCACTTTTGTGGTTTAACTGTAAGTCCATGATTCTTAGTCTTTTCAAAACAAGCGCTATGTATTTAGTTTGGTCTTCCCAGACATTTGTCATGATATAAATTTCAAAATACACTGATACATTCCCTTTAGATCAGAAAGAACTATTCTCATAAGCCTAATATACGTGGCACATGCGGTAACCAAGCCGAAAGGCATTGTGCGATATTGCATTGGGACCTCTATGAGTAGGGAAAGCAGTGTATGGTTTTCGAGTCTGGGTGTAAGGGCACTTGATGGTATGCTTGTGAGATTCTAATTTCCGAGAAGAATTTGCAGTCATGGAATTTATACAAGTCATGATCAATTACTGGCATGGGTTCTGCATCCCATTTAGTTATAGTATTTAAATAACGAAAATCTTGTGCAAGTCGTAAGAATTATGGGGTTTTTCTTAAAACCATAACAACTGGTGAACAGAAAGCTGATTTCGAAGGTTCTATGATTAAGTTAAATAGTTTTGTCAACCTCATTATCAAAAGTTTTCCGTAAGTGAAGGGGAACAGGGTAGATTTTCCGCCTTACTGGTTCATGATCCGACAATTCAATCTTGTGTACAATAGTGGTGGAAGTCCTGGTACCTCTGTGAATACGTCAGAAAAGTGTTTAAGGCACTTATTTGAAAACTTTTGTTTATTTGACAAGTCGTTGTTAATGTTGACATTTGACTTTTTTGGGTGAGGGATCATGCGTTAAGATATCCAGTATTTCCTTCGATTCTGTAAAAGACTCATCTATAATACAAACTCTACATTCGTACGAATCACCATTTGTAACCAAGCCGAAAGAAGTATATCTTCGTAAAAGGGAATTTACGCAAAGATTAACTTCTCTTCGTGGTACCGTTTCAAAATATTGACGTGATACATTCTTTCTCCACCCTTGACATCCAAGATATAATCTACCTTATTGCAGACCTTCACTACTTTATACGGTCCGCGCCAGGTAATTAGCAATTTGTTGGATTTGTCGGGTAGGAGAACTAAACTTCATCACCAACATTTAAACGTACGCTTGGATTTTTTATGGTCAAAATAGTCTTTTTACGTTTTCCATAGACATCTCTAGGTTTTTACCGACCAAATCGGCGGTTTCTTCCAACCTTTCCCTTAGATCTAAAAGAAACTGATACCTGTTTTGAACCTCAGTTTGATATCTTTGGACCAAAGTTCATTCAAAATAGATAGTGGCCCCACGAGCTTGTCTCCCATAAAGAAATTTCCCAAAAGGGAATAACCAAGGGAATCAACTTGGAATCTCGCGCATTGCGAAAAGAGCACATGGTAAAAATCTATGCCAGTCTGTTGGTTTAAGAATACATAGTTTTTTAATATTGACTTTAGGATGGCATGTGTCGCTCCACTCTTCCGTTACACATCGGATGGTAAGGTGTCGTGAAAAGAGGTTTAAAAACCCACAAGTTGATAAACGTGTTCCATTAATTCTGAAGTGAATTGTGCCCCTTTATCCGACAGATTATTATTATAATCAAAAGAAGCGCTAAGCCACAAGGGCTATACAGCGCTGCAGGGTAGGGAAGGAAGCAAGGGAATTGGATGGCAGAAGGGAGGGGGGGGTGATCAGCAGGTTACAGAAACCAGCGGGGCAGGGATAGTACGGGGGTAGAGGGTAGCAAGAGATTGAAGTAGAAAGGGCTGAAAGTATCAGAAATTTGTGAAGTCAGTCAGTCGTTGTCAAAAAGTCAATGAGAGAGTCCGGATGAAAGGTGGGGCCATCAGCGAGAAGGGAAGGTAAAGAGAGCAGCAGAGCGAAGACGACGACAGAGGTAAATTCTGCGTGCTCGTTGATAAAGTGGGCAGGGCCAACAGAATGTGGCTGACTGATAATGGAGCTTGGCAATTCTCAGAGAGGAGCAAGACGCCTCTCCACGAGATATCCATTTATAAGACGAGTATGGCCAATGCGAAGACGGGAGAGAGTAGTCTCCCCAAACCCCCGACACTGGTGAAAGACGACGGCCAGTAAACCCATACTCGGTTTAATAGACTGAAGTTTGTTGCCGAGCATAGTAGACCAACGTGTTGCCAACGGGTGTGAAGTGGGAAGATAAATTTCAGCAAAAAAAGTCCGTAAATGGAATACCTCTATAAGAAACTGGTAGGTCATGTACTGCTGACCGGCGCCCGCAGTGTCTGCCTGTTCAAATTGCCCTGTACATCAACATGACCAGGGACCCAACAAAAAACAATATCTTTATGCTTGGTAAAGATGCAGCGTAGCCAAAGTTGGATACGGAGGACAAGGGGTGAGGTGTATCAAATTTTTGTATACCTGTAAAGCACTAAGGGGGTCTGAGACAACCACAAATGATGACACAGGCATAGATGCAATACGGATAAGTGCTGTAAGGATGGCATAATTCAGCAGTAAAAATACTAGCCGAAGATAGTAAATGCCCTTGTACGACGCTGTCCGGAAACACTGCTGCGAATCCTACCCGTCAGAAGACTTAGAGCCATCTGTGTACACAGCAATGGCATGAGAATGAGTGAAAGTGGTCAAGAAAAAAAGAGCGGAAGCGACCGAGCAGTTGGGCTTTCGAGCAAGGGAGGGAGAAAGAACAGACTCGAACAGCTGGAACTTCCCAGGAGGGTAGGGAAAAGTGAAAATGCTACATGTACATAAAAGGTGGTATTGAAGAGAAGACAAGAGCGAAAGAAGGGGAAGAGAGAAGGGACGGAGTAAACAGGGGCGGCGAACAAATAAAGAATGTCTACAATATCAGTGACCATTCTATAAATGGAAGGATTGTGGAGATCATGAAAAGCGTACATAGTAGCGCAGGCAATGGGCATCACTGCGATCGGATAAGGATGGAATGTTCGCTTCTCATAGAGGCTTTCGACAGGGGAAGAGCGAAAAGCACCAAGGCATAAACGTAATCCTTGTGATGAAATGGGGGTTAAGGCTAGAGAGAGTACAGGGGATGCCGCTGAATAGATTGGTCACCATAATCAAGTTTCGATAAATAAGGGTGTAATGTAGGCGAAGGAGGGTTCGACGATCACTCCCCACGAAAGATGAGCAAGGGTTTTAAGAAGGTTCAGCCGGCTGTGACAAGTTGCCTCTGAGAGGTAATGTGAGGTTTCCAGGATAACCTACGATCAAAGAGGCGGCCCAGAAACTTTACTATCACGTTCAGGGGTACGGGAAACCAAGAGGTACAAAGGATGATCGGAGATGACAGAGCGTCTAGTGAAAGTGATTGGTGGGTTTTAGTGCTGGAAAATTTAAACCCACTGTGGTGGCCCAATTGAAACACGGTCGACTGCATGTTGGAGAGAAAATGTAAGGAGGCGACAGTCAGCGCCTGCACAGGCAATAGCGAAGTCATCAACATAGTGATGACCAAATATTTGATGGAAGACTATTTTCCAAATCATTAATAGCAAGGAGAAAAAGTTTGTGCTCAGAACACATCCCTGGGGGACACTTCAGCTTGGATAAAGTCCGGGAGAACACATTAACCCGAACACGGAAATGCCTGTCAGTTAAAAAGCCTTAAGGAAGGATGGTAGATTGGGCCTCGAAGGCCTAAGGGGTGGGCTTGGGCTAAAATATTATACCTCCAAGTTGTGTCATGCCTTCTCAAGGTCAAAAAATATGGCAATAACTGAGTGGTTATTCGTCAAAGGCATTACGAACATACGTATCCAAGCTAGTAAGGGGTCTATGGTAGAACGTTCCCTTACACGAAAGCCATATTGAACGAGTGGAGAGACAGTTGTGTGTCTCTAAATAACCCACACTAAAACGTCTAATTTACTAGTCTTTTCCATACTTTGGCAAACATGCATCTGGTAAGAGCAATGGGACGATATGGGTGGTTTCATGTCCCGTAGTACATGGTTTCGCCGGAAAGGGAGAACAATGGGCGGATTTCCACAGCTGTGGAAGAACTACTTGTGACCCAAATAAGATTGTAAAGGCCGTAATAGGACTGCAAGGGCTGGACTGAAGTAAATGTTGTAGCATACGAATATGAATGTCGTCGCCCCGCTCCGATGATCGACAAGCTGAGAGTTTGCCTCCAGTTCTTGAAGTGTAAAAGGGCACATTATCTGTTCCTTCTCTAGAGAAGAAAAGTCCAAGGGTGCTAACTCTCTGGGGAGACTTTGAGGAAAGAAATGAGGGCATAAGATGAGTCCCTGCGAAATACGGACCAGATGATTGCCATTTCATTGCAACATCTATGGGATTGCTATATCAACACCGGCAAAACCCGCAGAACAAGGACCGGGTCAGGCGAATATTTACCACTCAGTTTCGTACTTTTTTTCCCAGACTGCACTCAGAGGAAGCAGAGGAGATTGGTGGGAGACAATTTCGCCAGCAAGTGCGTTTAGCGTCACGGGATGACACGGCGAGCATTGCACACTTCTGTTAAAATCAACGGAAGTCGCTCTGTGTTCTAATGTACCATACCTGCCCCCATGCAGCGCCCGGGTATTTTTTCAAAGTAAACTGCACGAGCACAAGCAGCGAACCACCAAGGCACGCATTTCTGAGAATGCTGCCTCGAAGTTTGGGGTATAAGAATGGAGAAGCTGGCGGTGAAAACGGAGGACGAGAAGAGGTGGTAAAAGCTCATCGATGGAGGACGGTAAGAAGGAATCTCTAAAAACAGCTAGGTGTGAGTAAAGGTTCCATTTGCCTGTTAAATTGCCAAGCGGTGGGGTGCTAAGAGGTGGGGGAAATATGAAGGGAAAGTAAGAATGATTTGGGAAATGATCTCCTGTCTTTGTAAGTCCGTGAGAACAGTACCAATGAAGCTAATGCAGCGGTGGAAGAGCAGACAGATCGATGCAAGAGAGAGTATGAGTCTGAGTATCAAAATGGGGTGAGTACCTGTAATAAAAAACATGGAGGGGGTGGGTGGCATGAAAAGCCTCTAACTGAAATTCCACGGGAATCACAGTGAGACCCCCTCCCAGAGGAAATGGTGGGCATTAAAATTCACCAAGACCAGAATCGGTGGCGGTAATGACGAAACAAAAGGCAAATCTGGAATATATAATGCCCGTAGAAGGTAGAGATATAATGTACAGAGCGTATACCACCTATGTAGAGTGGATACGGGCCGCTGTGATAATGCACAAGTATGACAAATAGCTGATGGTACGGAATATCAGTGCGGAGAAGAAGGGCCCATTCATATAACGGTCCCATCAGGAAAAGGATCTGAATAATACATTAAAAAAAATAGCCTGAGGATGTGAGAAATAACAGCAGAGTGTAAATTTGTTCTGTAAGCAAACACCAACGGGGCAAACTGGGAAGTAACATCTTGAACTCACCCCCGATTACCCCTAGGGCCGTGTATCTTCCACTGTAAAATATTCCATGATTGGCAATGATAAAGATACTTGAAATCTGCGGTAAGGGTTCCCACGGACTAGAAGGGTAGAAAAGTCCCCACACATGCGAGGCAGTGAAAATGTGTCAAGCAGCTGAAGGAACGGTGTGCTGGAAGAAAGGAGTTGCGCAGATGGAGCAGAGGAGAAGAGAAAGAGTGGAAGGTGGATCCTTGTCCATTGAAATTTGGTTTGGTCTCTGCAATATATTCAGAGATTGCTTCAAGTGTTTTCGGATTTCCAAGATGTCCGTATGGGAACATATTGGGAATGGTAGGGGAGGATGAGTAAGAAGGGAACTGTATTGACTGTACCAAATGTAGGGGGGCGAAAGGGTGGAGGGAACTGGAAGAATCGTGGCAGGGTACAGAAGAGGCAGGAACCTGGAGGTGGCAGAAGAGAAGAAACTGGGAGGAACAGGGGAGGGAAGTACATCACGAGGAGGAGGGTGAACCACAGCACTTGTAACTGAGCCATTGAGAGGGAAGTAACTAGGACAGAGACAGGGAGGTGTAAAATGAGGAGGTGGAAGAGGGTAGGAGGTGTTACCGGACCTTTTTTTGACTTTGAGAAGTAGAGGGACCGAATTGGGGAGGAGGTGTCGTAACGAGGTCTCGTTGATACTGAGGCTTTGTGAAGAACTCGAAGAAGCGAATTAGACTGAGGCGTTGAAGTAGTGCGTCTGAGCCGAGGTCAGCAAAAGGATTGATACAGGAGTGATTATGGGAGAGTAACCACAGAGGTGGGTGAGAAGATGGGATACCAGAAGTGGGGGGGGACGTTTTGAAACACGGGAATAAGAACACGTGGAGTCTCCCTTGGAGGCGGAGATGAGGAAACTGCCATGTCATACGGGAGACCTTCTGTCTCATTGAGGTAACGGATTTTCCCGCTCGTTTAAATAGACCTGACAACAGGCGAGAGGTACGAAAAAGGGGTGAGCCTCATCACAGTTAAGGCAAGAGGGAGAATCGATTGCAAGACGAATTAAGAATGGTCATCGCACCAAGGAACAGGGCAATTTCGGATAGATCTGCAATATTTCGCTGTATGGCCAATCGCCAGCAATTGTCAACTGTTGTGGTTTAGGGAACACCTTTCGAACTTTTAACCTTGTCCTGCTATATAAACCGAGGATGGGAGTACACGGCTTGTCAAAAGTTAAACGACCCACATTGCAGGGTAATCGTTTCGGCCCACGGCAGGAAGAACGGATAAGTGTCTACCTTGAGGATTGGGAAGATCTTGGAGTTCCAGCTGTTCTAGAATGTCCAGTGCCCACATGTCTGGAAATTTGTTGAACTATTGTATGGGGCAGAATGACGGTACCACTACAAGAATTGAGTGGAAATTGTTTTTCAATAGTGACAGAAACAGTATCAATATGGAAGACGAGAGAGCACATGAGCCTGGGTAGCCATTCTGAACAGTAATGATGCGCATACCACTCTAGAGCATGAACAGAAGACCTTTACCACATTGCAATAGGAGTGCCTTGCCAATACAATGGTCAAATGATAGGGCAGTCAGAGGAAGTTGGACGTAAAGTGAAGAATTTAGTCCACTGTTCAGTCCTGAAACCGAGCGTGGAAAGGGAGGAAGGACGTGTTCGATCGTTTTCTGAAAGAACGAGATAGGTGGAGAAGTATCATCAGCAGTAATTGTCGTTGGCGTTTAGGCGTGGGGACCAGAGTGGTCCGACGTGGAACGGGTCGGCGATTTGAAAATTGCCGCACCGTAGAGGGAGCCGGAAGCATAGTCAAGTAGAGCCGGAAGGTCCGATAAATGGAAGGAGTCCAGTCGAGCCTCAGTACCTGAAGTGGGGCGAGGAAACAATCAACCGGCATGAGAATGGCCTGAAGAGTTGGCCAAAGACGAGGCGGGGTCAGAACGGGGTGCAGTAATCAAGAATGGGCCCGGGGATACCAGGTTCCTGGACTAGGGCTGCATGGTTGAGTTGTACTTTTCTTTTTAGTTTAAGAAAAAAAATAAAAAAAAAAAAAAAAAAAAAGGGGGGACACGGGGAGGGATAGGTCCTAGGATGAAAGAAAGCCAGAATCTCCCTCCGCGCCCAAGAGGACCTCAGCACTTCAATAGCGCCAATGCCGCATGGAACCCGTGCCATACCCTACCCATCAATCTAGTAAACTAACAATCCGGGATAGCAACCTCACATCTGTCCGAGCTACCTCGGTGGACAAAAGAGAGGC
Organism: Cherax quadricarinatus; assembly: GCF_026875155.1. NCBI lineage: Eukaryota > Metazoa > Arthropoda > Malacostraca > Decapoda > Parastacidae > Cherax > Cherax quadricarinatus. The sequence goes on from NW_026477285.1 coordinate 9,185, forward strand.
GGGCCGTATAAATCCGCACAAAGCATACTTCTCGCCACCACCCCCGGATTCGAAAAGTTGGCTTCAGAGATACCCACGTCGCCCGAGAGACACCCAAAGCTATCTCCGGATACCGTAGAGGGATCGTGGACAACCCAGGACGATCCAGATTCCCGCAAACTACGCCACCGCTAAGACACCTCAACCGAATGGTATGGACCCCCCTGGTATCCTTTCCTCACCTAGAACTAGCTCACCTGTGGGAGAAATCCCAAAGACAAAAAGAGGACTGGCAAAAGGGGAGGGGTGGAGGGAGGGGGAGGAGGAAAGGAAAAGGGGAGGAAGGTGAGAAGGGAGGGGAGATTTGGGGGTAATTAGGTCGGTCTGAGGAAGAAGACCCATAGGACTAATTCCTCAGATCCAAGAGCCTCTACAAAACCACGCCAATAGGATCCCCCCTTGAAGAGGTTTATCCGACCATTTTTCACGAGGTATTAAACCTACACGTGAAAAAATATAGAAAATAAGGCTTCCTCTTCTGGCGACTTCTATGGACATAATTGGAATATTAAGGGTACCACTCTCGGGGAAGCAGGACTCATAGTCCAATCATAGTTAAAATAGATTTATGACCTGATGAGCGGAGGTGTGATAGGACCAACTATATCAACTGCAACCCTTGCAAAAGGGACCGAGAACATTGGCATCTTTAACCATAGAACTCTCCTAGTCTACCTTCTGCGTGGAAAGTTGCATAGTACATGAACTGCAGTACATATAGATTGCAAGGACATGCAGGCAGAAATATAGGTCCTTGATTTTATTATAGGTCTTCCTATGTGAAAAATGGCCAGAGACTTGGCAAGTCAAGAGAAATCATTAAAAATGTTTTCACTGCAATCCTGGCGGAATGACTAACGGGCTTCGGCAACGTCATTGGTTTGTCTGCAGACACTATAGACCCCATGTACAAAAGAATCGTGTTGAACTCAAACTTTGAAGAAAATTTCTCAGTATCACCCCTGACACCCTGCCAATTTGAAGCTAACTTCCGAGATTCCTCTAAGGAAGGACAAGTCTTTTGAAGACCCTCTAAATCTATGCGAGACAGCTCAATTGGCTTTTCGTTTGGAAAGGACAATGGTGGATAGGCTTTACCTAAACTGAGTTCTGGTAAGGACGTTAATTGTGGTCTAGTTGAAAAGATTTGTGCACAACACTAATTTGTCCACTGTGTCTGCGTTTAGTCCAGTTTAAGTGAACTGACTTACTAAAAGGTGTTACTGGATTTCGTAACCATCAGCTCTCTGGATTTAAGTATCGAACTGAATCACAATCTGGAACGAACTGTAATGAAACCGACATTAGTTCCAACCCTTTCTTGGAAACTCCAAATTCCCAAACAGTCCTTCCTCAGATGGGAAAAGCAGCCCCTTGTAATGTATTCCGCAGACCAAAACAGAACACGAGTTTTATCGGGGCAACTACGGAATCTACCCATCCTGAGACGCATTTTGCACCTAACGAAAACATCCGACAGTTGGAAAAGAAATCCTTCTTTCCTAAATAGTCAGTTTAATTTAGTGGAACGTATAACGTGAAGAATCTAGGTTAGGAAAAGCTTACTTGAGATAACAATACAGGAACAACCAGTTCTCTAAGAAGGTTGAACACATCATGCCATCACTGTAACCTTCACTAAAAAGGATCGTTTATTTTGATTCAGTGAAACATTTACCGACATTTTCCATCAACCTTTTTTTTTTCCCTAGGACAGTCGGGGCACTCTATGACCCCACTCATTACAGTTGAAACACTTTACAGTGATGGCCGTGAATTCTTCGG
>NW_026477286.1:0-10986 GCF_026875155.1 Cherax quadricarinatus
TTTTTGACATCCCTTCCGACCTTTCATTCAAGTTAAGAGACTTTGTGTGTTTGAGACATTTTCAATTCTAAAAATTTTTTGAGTTTTTTCAGAGATCTTGTTCCTACGTAAATACGTATTTTTTTTTTCTGGTTCCAGGGAAGTCGTTGATCTAAAAAATTTTCCCAGTGTCGTGATTTCCACTTTTGTATAAATTTTTAAGTTTATTACCCTTTCCATTCTCTTCAACCAAAGTAATTTTTAATTTCTTTTATTCACCCCTTGTGAATGTTTATTTTTTTATTTGTTTTTTTAAAGTGTTGTGAAACCCTTCCTTATTTATTATTGTGTACGTTAATTTTCTTTTGTCTTGATTTTTATCATGGATTTTTTGGTTTTTCTCTAATTTTTTTTTGTTTCATTCACTTTTCTTTCCCATTGCAAAAATTTAAAATTTTTCATTTGTTACCATTATTTTATGTTAAATTTTTTATATATATTATGTTTTTGTTTGAAGTTTCGCAGACTGTAACCAATTTGTGTCCCTGAAAGAGATTTTTTTTCAAAACAAGACCAAATTTCAAAAATTTTATACAAAATTGTAGTGAGTGAACCCTTGATTATTTTATCTGTGTTTCCGCAATTCTGTAGTGTTGAATTTCTAGTTTGTTCTTGTATCTTTTTCATCACATATTAAAATTTCTTTGAAAAAATCACTTTTAATGTAATTTTTAAAGTAAAATTTTATCATTGTTTTTTTTTTGAGTAAATTTTTTTTACCACTTGAGATTAAGGTTAAAAGTTTTTGCAAAACATTTCTTTCTTGATTTTCAATTGTTTCAAAGCTGTATTTTTGGTCTGCAACTTTTTTAATAAAAGGTAATTTGCAGATTTTTTTTAATTGTGCAATTTTTGTTCCCAGTGTTATTTTTTTTTTTCAGAATTTGAGCCAGTAATTAAAAAGTAATTGTAAAAGAGTGACACTTATAATTCAGGGCAAAAATCTCTTTTTATTACCACAGCTTCATGTTTCTTATCTTTTTGTTTTGTGTTATCGTTAATAATTTTTTTTTGTTTTCCCGTTATTTTAGAAAATTTATTTTCCTCTTGCAACCCTCCCCCCCCCCATTCCCCAAAAATTTTTCAGCGGGTTTATGCCCTCTCTTATTTCTTTCTAACATTTAAATTTCTTTTTCTCTTTCTGTCTTCTTGCTTCTGATTTTCTCCTTCAGCTTTTTCCCGGAGCCATAAAAAAGGATACCCCTCCCTATCTTTTTTCCCAAAGCATTTCCCCTTTTCCTCTTGATTGTTTTTGTTACCTCCCTGCAGCTTTCCTTTTTTTAATCTCTTCTTTCTTGTGTTCCCGGTCCCTTTGTCTGTCTTTTCCCTTCTCATTTTTTTTGGGCATTATTGTGGTCCGTTGGGCCTTTTTCTTCTGTCTTTTTCCCCGGCTGGCGTTCTAGAGTTTAGGTGCTTTTCTGGGGTCAATGTAGCCGTAAACATTTTGCTTTGCTTTGCTTTTAAGACCAGGCTTTGGTAAGTGGGTAAGGAAAAGGAGGGTAAAAGGGTGGAAATATTGGAAAAGGGGGGGGGGGGGGGAGAGGTAGGATATAAAAGGTAAGTGGGCCCCAAACCCTTTGGTGTAAAAAAGTGTATGTAATTGTAAAATATTCTTTAGGAGGTATAAAATTTTAACCCCTCAGGTCACATAGATATAAAGGGATATAACTACATGACCTGAATTTGGGAATAATTAACAAATTTCAATTGCTTTTTTTTTTTTTTTTTTTTTTTTTTTTTTTTTTCGCGATTGCAAAAACGGTTTACTTATACTTCAAGAAAGGAAATGATTTTCTGGCCCTTTTTTAAAATTTTCTTGAAAAATTAGCTTTTTAATGGGGGTGTCCAACAATATTTCATAGCAAAATTTTCCCATTAGAAATTTTTTTAAGATATCCCCCAAATTTGGGGGCGTGTTTTTCAGTATACATAAAAGGGGTTTTGGGTTTTGCATCCAATCTTCTTATAGGTAAGTTGTCAAAATCATGGGTTTCGGGGAAAATATTTTTTATAAATAAAAAGGGACAAACCCCTCTGGGGGAGAGTCATTTTTGGCCCTTTTGAGTGGGAGTATTAATGGTGTAAGGTGGTTTTTTTTCCTTTGTATAGGATTTTCTCTTCTGGATGTATAGTTCTTGCATTGTATAAAGTTGTTTTTTTTTTTTGGGTTGTCAAGGGAAATTTTATGGCGTAAAAATTCTTTTTTGTGTGTTTTAAAATCTCCCTTTTTAAACTCTGTCTCCCCTTGGTATCGGTAATAAAGGGGAAGAGCTTATTTGGACCCTTTGAAACCCAAAAGCATTTTGGGGTCTTTTGTTGTTAATGACAGGGGGCAAAAGGGAAAAATTCGAGTATGGTCTTATTTTCTTTTTTAACCCGATGTTTTTTGACATGTTGAGGGGCTTTTTGAATCAAAGAGTCTGCTAAGCCCAGCTTTGGTGTGTTGTTTCTTTTTATTTAAACATGGAGTTGAGGGGGAGCAGCCTGTCTATTTCATTCCCAAGATCTTGTTAGGGTTTCTAAGGGCCCTACAGGTTTTACCTTTTGGGGAAAGATACCTCCTTTATCTTCGATGGTTGATGCAAAACATCCAAATTCGTGCAAACAAGGCCCTTGTCGGGGTTTTATTTGAAATTCCCCATTTTTTTCCCCCAAATTTAAAGGTGTTCAAACGAAGTTCAATATTCTTTTTTTTTATGACTTCTCATATTTAAATTTTCCCTTCCTTTTTTATGGGTTGGTTTTAGAGGGACATGAAAAATTTTTCCTCGGGAAAATCTTTTGTCACAATTGTGTCATTAAATCTGGTTGGGAAGTCATTACATAAATTTTTAAACAAAAGTGGTTTAGGCAAGAACCTTGTGGGACACCACCCCGTCGGTATAAAAGGTTCTGTCGATTCCCCATGAAAGGTGGGGAATGATTTTTCTTTGGGGTTAAGGGAAAATTAAAAATTTTACCCCTGAAAAAAATTTCCAGTTATGGTCGGGTTTGGGTTCAATGAGTTTGTATTTTAAGGGGCCTTCATCCCAAAAGCTATAAAAAAAGCTTTATGAAATCTCTGGTGGCAATTAAGGCAAGATTCCCCTGTTTGTTTTAGATTGCTACAGTGTCAAAAAAAAACATTTATTGCATGATTGGTACCCCCCCCCCTTTTTGGTTTTTAAAGCCAAATTTTTTTTCAGTAAACAAGTGTTTTAAAATTTTAAACCATATAGTAATTAAATTTCTGTTAAAAATGATTTTCTCAAGAACTTTTCCAGTGACTTCAAGAAAAAGTTATGGGGTCTATATTTCCCCAGGTTGGGGGGTTGTTTTTTTGGGGGCCTTTAAAAAAAGGAAAGTTCATTCTAGCAGTCTTAAAAAAAGGGAAAAAATTGTCCTGGGGAAAAGTTTGGCTTTAAAAAGATATTTCCCAAGGAAGTTTGAAAATTTTGGGGTAGGTACTTTATTTTTTCATTGTTATTCCAGAGAGGCCAGGGGTTTTATTTTCATTTTTCCCAAATAACCTGACTTATCTTAGTAATGTAATAGGTTTTAAGTAAGCGGGTGGGTATCTTCAAGAGTTAAAAGTTTCGATGGTAGGTAGTGGTTGTAGATACCCAAAGTTTCATCCCCCATTCTTTTTACTAATGTTAATTTGATTATTATTAAATTGAACGCTGTTATTTGAGAGAGAATTTTTTTTCCCATACATCCCCCCTTTCAAATTAGGGGCCCTGTGGATCGTAAAGTTTTAATTTCAAATCTTCCCCTTCCTCTTTCAGTAAAGGGTTTAATAAATTGGTAGTTAGGATTTTTTCTTTCCCCCCAAAAGTTGTGGGCTTACCCCAAAATTTTGCTGGTTCAGGGTTTATTTTGATTAGCTTAAAAGAAAAAAAAATTTTCCTTTATGTCCGTTTTTTTGTTGACTAATCATTTTAAAATTAAAATTCCCTTCCCTTTTAATCGGTGCAATTAGCTGCGGGTGGTTGTCTTGTTTGAAGATCCCCTTTAATTCTGCTTGTTATTTTCCCTTAAAGGGTCTCAAATTTTCCCTTATAGGTTTATATTTTTGGATATTTTTGGGGAAAGCTTTTTTGGCAAGTTGCATTGGTGCTTCAATTATTCGTTGTGCGGGGGCCTGATTGCTCTCAATTGAAATGGAAGGTAGTTTTTCCCAAAAGACCCAATTTCACCCTTTCACCCAGATATGCCCGGGAAGGGGGTTAAAATTTCCTAGGGTTTAAGTTGGGGTTTTTAGGAGTTCAGGTTTTTCCCAAAAGGGGAAAAGTTTGTAGTTGTATTATAAAGGGTTTTTGGTAGATCCTACTTTTTCCAACAGGAGATAAAAGACTGAAAGATGCCCACTCTTGTTTTTTCGAAACAATTTTTGGGTGTCCTGGTGGGCCCAAATTGCCCCGATTTGAAGAAGGGGCCTTGAAAAATGACGGGTTTTTCAGCTGTCTTGATTTTTAAAGAGTTTTTTTCCCTTTTTTAAAAAATCCCCAGGGGGGAAAAACCAGTCCACTTTTTAAGAGGGCAGGGTGATGAGCTTTAAAAAACCCTAGCTAAAAGGGTTAAAATATTTTTGTTAATATCCTTTGTAGAGGAAAATTTATTATTTATGGCTGTTCGGGGGAAAATAACCAGTTCCCATTACTAGTTGTCCATGTGGTTGTTAGTTCTATTCAAAAATGTTATCTTCATAACTGAAATTTTTTTTAAATGTTTATCCCAATTTAACCAGATGGCTACACCACTTAAAACTGCCTTCCCTTTTCCCCAGTACAGTATCCAGGGAATTTAATATGTTGATCAACTCTTGCAGCTGGGCTCTTCAAAAATATAACATCGGGGTTGGGAAATTATGTAGTTCAATCAAAAGGTTTAAAGGTTTTTTTAAAGGGAAAAGTTGACTTTAAATTGGAAAAATTTTAAACCCCATTTTTTCTTTATCTTCGAACGTTTCCCCCTGCGTTTTTGAACGTGCAAGTAATGTCCTTTTGTTGAAACTACACTATCCCTGCTGGTGTCAATAGGAGAAGGGAAAATTTTTCGTGGTGCTTGTTTTATTAAAAAATTTCCATAACTTCACTAAAAGGGGAGTAATATTAACAGACTCATTAGGGAAACGGGCAGAGTCGTTAGAGTCATCCCTGGGAAAATGAGGTATGCTTTTACTCAGTTTCCGGAAGGCCCGAAGCTCGTGAGATTTTAAAGGGAGGACTGTGTAAGGGGTTTCCCAAAAGGGGAAAATTAGGGGTAGGGAAGGTGAGTTCCTTGGGAAAAATTTATTTTTTAACAGGGGCCCGCACAAAAGCGAGAGAGTAAAGGCCCCTTTTTCTGGGGCATTTGTTTTTGTTAAAGGGGTTATTAACGGGTTGAGAGGAGTTGCCCAAACCCCGGGTTTGCGAGGAGGGCGATCCCTGGGCCGGGATGCCCCTTGGGTTTTTTTTTTTGATGGGAGAGTTTTGGTTTCATACTTTTGTTATGGAAGGGGTGGGTTCCCTAATGGCCTTTTACATTTTCAGGGTTTAAAAAGGGGAGTGATCCCATTTTTGCCTTTAACAGGGTCATTTAAAAAAAAAAGAGAGCCCGGTTTGGGAAAATCACCCCCCTGCTGTTTCTTTGGGCCACCCAAATTTAAATTTGTTGTGCTCTCGTTATATCCCCCTCTATGGACACCCGAGACTTTGAGATGCGACTGAACCTTGTTTGTTTTCTGTTGTAAGTGAGAGTTATTGGGGCGCTCCAAGAGGGGGGGGAATTCCAAAAAATTGGAACCTTGGTAGAGACCCGAGGGAAATCCCACTTGATCCAGGAAGGGGCTTGGGGAAAGGAAAATTTTTTGGGCATGGTTGGCGGTGGCCCGGGGGGGTGGTCTTCTTAGAAGTGGTTTGTTTCTTTTTTTCAAGAAAAATTTTTTGCATTTCCCCTTTTTTTTTCAGGGGCAAAGCAGAAAAAAGCATGATGTTTTCCCTTTTCAGAGGGACAATTTTGGTGTAATTTTTTTGGGGACAATCCCATAGGAATGTTGGCCCGAGGGAAATGTACAAATTTGCCCTTGTGTCTGCATTTGTTGTTGTTATGACCCAAAAGGGTAACACTTGAAAAAATTGTGTCACAGAAAACCCTTCCATTTGGAAATTTTGGTTCAGATGGCATCTGGTACGAAAAAATTTTAAGCCAAAATTTTTACAAAACAAGTTTTGGGCCCCCTAGGTGTCTCTAGTTTAATTTTTAAAATTACCTTTTTGTTGTTGTGTTTCGAGAATTTTTTTGCTTCTACAGCCCCCAAGGTAGAATTCTCGGCATTTAAAGTTATCAACAATTTCTTTTAAAAGGCTTTGTTTTTAAAACTGTTGATTTGGCCACAAAACACGTCCTCTGAGCTTGATAGCTGTAGGTTTCAATTGGGGATAAACCCGAAGTCCCTTAGGGTTTTTCCAAAACACTGTTTTGGGGTTTGAAGGTTTTAACCCTTTTTCTTCCCCAAGGGAGGAAAGTATGCTCCAGCGTGGGTTTTTAAAAAAAATCCACTGGAGAAACCCGTTGAGTTGAGCAAAAACAATTGAGAATGTCTTTCATGGACATTTTTATTTCCATCAATGCGTAATCTTAACCGGGGTCTCGCCATGATGCTAGGAAGGAGCATTGGCAGGGGAGTTGCTTTTAAAAAAAGGTATTTTCCTTAAAGTTACCTAACATCCTTTTCAGCTGATTATGAGGTCAGCCCCCTAAGAAAAGGGCCCACCCCCGAGTAGTGAGGGGGAAAAGGGGGCCCCAAAGGGAAAGTTCGGCTGGATTTTAAAAAAACCCACGGGCTACCCGATGGTCAAAATGTTGTGTTAACTCGCCCAAAAGGGGAAGTTGCCGAAAAAAAAAAGAAGATAGGAAATCAGAAGGATAGCAATGTATGTAGTGTGTTTAAATGTGTGGGCCCGTGTTGATGTTTGGGTGAGGGGAAAGGTTTGGGGGAAAGGGTGGGGGGATGGGGATGGAGGGGTGAACAAGCAAGAAATAAACCCCCTTACCCCCCCCTTTATGGGATGGGGCTTCCCAAGTGGGCTTTCAAACAAGTCCCCTTCCCGCTCGGGGGAAGAAAATACTCCGGATTTAAACCCCGGGAAAATTTTCGAGCAACCGTGTTCAGAGTTGCTTGCTGAAAAGCAGGAACGCAGGAACGCGGTTTTTCTCTCCACGGGGGTCTGGGGGGTGCAAAAAACCCTTTTTATCGTAAAACCCTCTCTTTTATTTGTTCCCGCTCCCATGTTTTCTTGCTTGAAAAGGGTTGTCAGCCTGAGCAATATTTAAAAAGAGGGAGAACTACGATTTGAAAGGGGTGTCACCATCGGCATTATTTCCCCTTTTTTTTGAAAGTTTTTCAATCCAAACCCCCTCACTTCCCGGCTGTCGTGTCTTTGTCTTGTTATGGTCTTTAAAAAAAAGGCCCACTAAATAATTTTTCCCTAGGTCTTTTACGTTTTCCCTTACGTTCTATTCGTTGACCTCTTCAGTTTTGTATATAGTGTCCTTTGAGTTCTTATTTTCCATAAAAAAAGCGCTGGAACTTATCACCTTTGAAGTCATGTTCTCCACTGCCCACGGGGAAAACCCTTTTAGTTTTCCTGTATTTTTCAGTGCCCTTTTACCGTACGCTTTATGCTTTTTTTTAGTGTCTCGCAAATATATACAAAAGGAGCCAGGTGTTTTTGTCTATGTCGCTATGGGATGGGGGAAGAGGGTGCCGGGACAGTCCTTGGGGTCACTGAGCTTTTGACCTTCGATGCGGTCTTGCCCTTTTCACTACTATTTTTTGGTTTTTGGTGCGTTAGGAAACCAAAATCCTTCCCCTCCCTTCCCCTATTCCCCATGGCCTTCATTTTGTGGCTATCACTTATCACATTTGTCAAAGCTTTGCAAAATCTATGTAAATTACTCTGCTTCGGGTGTTTTCCCGTGCCCCCGAATTTCTGTCATAGTTGTTCGCAGCTGTGACAGCCCTGGTCGCTCTCTAAAACCTGCGGGTGGGGGGTTTAATTTTGGTTGTAGGTCCATAAATTTGCGTCTGCCGTCTCCCCTATCGAAAATTTTTATAATGTGAGAGGTCTGTAATTTTTAGATTGCTCTACTCCTTCCTTTATAAAGGAGCTATGTCGCCCCTTTTTAAAGGGGCCTCCGGTATTTACCAAAATTGAGCTCTTTCTCCAAAGAATACTGAGGGCTGTGCTAGGGGCCCACTTTGCACTTCTTTATAAAAAAAAAAAAAAAAAAAAAAAAAAGATATTCAAAACCCTGGTCCAGGTGCTGATGAGTGGGCATGTTTTCCATTTTTTTCCCGAAAATCTATGAGTTTTGCACTAATATCAGTTAGTTATCTGGCGCCTTCTTCTGGGTGAAAAATATTTCTGTATTTTTTGCTTTGCTTCATTTTTGGGGTTGCCCGAAACCGACTCTACTGTTCGGGCTTTTGCAATTCTGTATTAGTAATGATATTTTTGATTTTACTATTTGAATGTATTATTGTCTTTACTGTTTTTGTAAGTTCTTTTGATCTTTACGTCTTAGTAAGATCTTATTGATTTTTCTGTCTTGTAAGACATTATTGATCTTTACTGTCTTTTAATGATCATTATTTTATCTTTCTGTTTAGTAATGATATTTTTGATCTTACGTCTTAGTAATATCATTATTTATCTTTCTGTCTTAGTAATGTCTTTTTTGATCTTTTCTGTCTTAGTAAAAAAACATTTTTGATCTTTATGTCTTGTAATGTCTTATTTATCTTTACTGTCTTAGTAAGTCATTATTATCTTTATGTCTTAGAAAGATCATTATTTATCTTTACGTCTTTAGTAATGATCATTATTGTCTTTTGCTTTTGTAATGATCTTTTTTGATCTTTACTGTCTTAGAAAGATATTATTGATCTTTACGTCTTTTGTAATGATCTTATTGATCTTTACTGTCTTTGTATGATCATTAAATTGATTTTACTTTAGTAAGACATTTTTGACTTTCTGTCTTAGTAAGATCATTATTGATCTTTACGTCTTGTGATGTCATTATTGCTTTACTGCCCTTTTTTTAAAGACATTATTGTCTTTACTGTCTTAACAAAGATCATTTTGAACTTGCTGTTTAGTAATGTCATTATTGATCTTTACGTCTTATAAAGTCATTATTGATCTTTCGTCTTAGAAGTCATTTTTATCTTTACGTTAGTAAAGATATTTGATCTTTACGTCTTGATGATCATTTTTTGTCTTTTCTTCTTGTAAGTCATTAAATTTATCTTTTTGGGCTTTTTAAAAGACTTATTGATCTTTTCGTTTTAGTAATGATCTTTTTTATCTTTATGTTTAGTAATGATCATTATTTATCTTTACTGCCCTTTGTAATGATCATTTTGATCTTTTCTGTCTTAGTGAGATCTTATTGATCTTTTACTTAGTAAGATTATTATTGACTTTACTTTTCTTAGTAAGATCATATTGTCTTTAATGTTTTGGAGATCTTATTGATTTTTTACTGCCTTTTTAATGATCATTATTGATCTTTACTGTTTAACAGTTTATTTTTTGAACTTTTCTGTCTTAGTAATGATCATTATTGATCTTTTTCTGTCTTAGTAAAGACATATTGATCTTTTTTAAAAAAAAGGGGAGAAGCTTTTTTTTTACTGTCTTGTATGACATTATTTATCTTTAGTTTAGAAATGTCATATTAATCTTGATTATTATTGATTTTTTGTCTTAGTAATGATCTAAAAGATCTTTACTGTCTTAGTAAAGACATTATTTATCTTTTTCTGTCTTTTAACGATCAAATTTATTTTGGGCTCATTTTAAATTTTTCTGTCTTATAAAGATAATTTTGATCTTTAATGTTTAGTAATGTAATTAGATCTTTTTCTGTTTGTAATGATAAAATTGATCTTTACTGTTTTAGTAATGTAATTATTGATCTTTATGCTTAGAATGACATTTTTGATTTTACTGTCTTGGGAAAATCATTTTTGATCTTTACTGTCTTTTGTAATGCATAAATTTATCTTTACTGTCTTAGTAATGATCATTTTTGATCTTTACTGTCTTTGTAATGACATTTGATCTTTAAATGTCTTAGTAATGATCATTATTGATCTTTTCTGTCTTAGTAATGTCATTATTTATCTTTACTGTCTTAGTAATGTATTATTGATCTTTACTGTCTTAGTATTCATTTTGATCTTACTGTCTTAGAAGATCATTTTTGATCTTTACTGTCTTATAATATCTTAGTCTTTACTGTCTTAGTAATGTTATTATTGATTTTTATGTTTAGTAATATATTATTGATCTTTTCTGTCTTTGTAATGTCATTTTTTTATCTTACGCTTTTTAAAGATCTTATTTATCTTTTTTTTAAATAAAAATTATTTTTTTTTTTTTAAAAAGATTTATTTTTTTTTTATAATATATTATTTTTTTTTACTGTCTTAGAATGATAAATTAAACTTACTGTCTAGAATGCATTATTGATCTTTATGTCTTAGTAATGTCATTTTTTGCTTTCTGTTTTGTAATGATATTATTGATCTTTCTGTTTAGTAATGTCATTATTTATCTTTTTTGTCTGTAATGTCTTTTGATCTTACGTCTTTGTATGACATTATGATCTTTACTGCTTGTAAATGATCAATTTTTGATCTTTTTTTTGTCTTATAAGATTTTTCTTTATGTTTAGTAAGATCTTTTTGTCTTTTCTGTCTTAGTAAGATCATTTTTGATCTTTACGCTTAGTTTAAAGATTTTATTGATCTTTTCTGCTTTGTAAGATAATTTTTGCTTTAAAATTCTTAGTAATGTATTTTTGTCTTTTCCTTTGTAGATCATTATTATCTTTTTGTTTATAAGAAATTTTTTGTCTTACTTTTAGTAAGGGAAATTTTTGTCTTTTCTGTCTTTTTTGATTTTATCTTTT
>NW_026477287.1:0-10523 GCF_026875155.1 Cherax quadricarinatus
AAGAACATGCTGCCTTGTATTCTAGTGGATTTTTTGGTTTAAAAAGTTTCCTTTTGACCAAAAATAAACTTAGTCCTTTCAGTCTTGCTCTAAGTTGACTGTTGTAATAATCACCACTTCTTTTAGGTATTGTACTTATCATGGAGAGTGATTTCTTAAGCAGTGGGTAACCTGTTATCTTTCCAGTTGGATGACAAGAGGGTACCTGCCAATCAATGAGTAGAACTGAGGAGATGGACTAACGTCCTGAGACTTCCCTTTTTGGATTTAATTACCTGTGCACCTGTATGAAATTGCAGGACGTAATCCCTCATCATTGCAGCGGTAAAGAACCTGTTTTCCCTGTCATCGGGTTTGATACTCACGGCTATACTGTGAAGAACAAACCAGTCGGTTGTAACCAACACCTGCGACCCCCCCCCCCATCATCAGCAACAACACAGTGTTCACCAACACCAAAAAACCCAAGTTTTACATTAGCATTGAATTCAGTTATCATTTATTTTTTTCATTTTTCATTTTCTTTAATGAACATTTAAAATATTTCATTATTTAAGTGTTTTATATTTTATATTTTTATATAATAAAGTTTTTATGTTTGTCTGTTATTATTTCTTTTTCTATTCTTTAAATTTTTCCTGAGGAGTAGCCAGCCTTGGTAATACTGCCTGAAGTTATTACAGGGCTGAGTAAGCCTTCACAATCCCATGGAGGAAATCGAGTTGTTAAAAGGGAGGATTCGAGATTTGAGATTGACAGATTTGATGCGGTGAGAGTGCAGGGTGGATTTGAAGAGGCGTTGTGGGGTGTTTGGGCCCATCGGCGTGTGTTACGGGGACAGAGGCAGCGCCGTATGGCAAGGAAATTGATAGGTGGTGGTACATGAGGACTTGGTGGATGTTGGGGGACAGGAGTTAAGAACAATGGAGGCAATGAGTGATTACGTGGATAGGTGGTTTGGAAGAAATTTATTGAGTGCAGGGGTGGATGTGAGGGCTTTCGGGGGGTTGGGGGAGAACGTATCTTGTGTGCTAAGTGGCAATGATTGCATAGCGTTGGGGGGGCATATTGAAGAAGGGGAGGTGTGGAGGGCTTTAGAGGGGATGGCACGAGGTAAGGCACCGGGTTTTTGGATGGCTTGCCCTGCGAGTTTTATGTGAGCCATTGGAGTGTGTTGAAGTCCTTCTTAGTAGAACTAATGAATACGATGAAAAGGGAGGGGGGGAGGGGAGGTTGCAAGGAACGCGGTTGTGGTTTTAGTGCCAAAAGGCGAGCGACAAGACACGGTGCTGGACTTTAGGATAATTCATTGCTGTGTGCTGATTTAATTTTTGAAAAAATTTTAGGAAATAGGCTGAATACACAAATAACCGCAAAATTAAAGAGAAAAGCTTAGACGAGTTTCGGTCCGACTTGGGCCATTTACAAAGTCACACTGAAGTCAGGCTGAAGTTTTGTGGTGGATAGAGTGGTTGCAAGAGGACAATATGGTGTGTCGGGAGGACGATGTATGACGGGCATAGTATTAAAAAAGAAATTTGTGGAAAGGGGCGGGAGGGGAGCAGGAGGGGGTGTCTAGCGTAAATTGGCAGGCGGCGTATGATAGTGTAGAACGTGAGGTGTTGTGTTACATATTAAGGAGGCAGGGGTTTTTGGGGAGGAGGTGGTGCATTGGGAGAGACATTGTATAAAGGTTTTGGAGCATGTGTACAGGTAAATGGGAAGTTGGGGAGTGGGTATCCATGGGTCGGGGTATTAGGCAGAGTTGTCCCTGTCTCAATTATTGTTTGCCCGTTTAACAGAAACCTTTCTATAGAGCGGTGGGAGCAAAGTATGGAGGTGGATTGGGGAGTAGGAAGTGGAGAGCAGGAATAATAGGGTACGTAGATGACACGACAATACTCATGTGAACGTTGAGGAGTTTACGTGCGGTAGAGGATGTTATTGATAATTTCGCGGGGTTACCAGTTTAAGAGTTAATGTGGAGAAATCAAAATTACTGGTCTTAGGAGATTGGGTGGGAAGAGAGAGTTGGGCATGGAATTACATTGGAATATGGTGGACAGGATAAAAGTGTGTGGGATAGTGTATATGGGTAGTGCGAGAGAGGCGAGGATGGTTAATTCTGGACTTGTTGTGGATCGAGTGGTGGGGCGCTTGTTGTGAATGTGTTGTTATACAGTAAAGTCTGGCACGTGGCAGCAGTATATCCTTTAGCAGGTCTGGATGTTACGAGGCTGTTAAGGAGGGTTTTCCATTTTTCTTTGGGGTTCCAGGTGTGAATGGTTGAGTAGGAGTGTGGTTACCCTATACCGGTCAACAGAGGAGGATTGGGGTTGATTGATTTATGGTTAAGAGTCAAATATATTTATTTAAAGTGGGGGTTACGCCATGTGCGGGGACAAGTGGGGAGGGGCGTGAATGACTTACATGAAGGGTGCGAATGTGGTGGGGAGGGTCGGAGATGAGGGTGTGTGAAGACGTGTTGTGGGCATTGCTGCATGTCCAGGACCCTAATAAGGTTCGGGTGGGTGTTTTAGAGCGTGCTGTAGGGGTGAAGGTAGTCGCGAAGGCTGAGGGTATCTACCCTAAGTATGCGTGGAGGATATATGGGAGAGGTTTACGGTTGATGCGCGTGTGACCAAATGTGCGAGAGGTATTATTCTGTTTTCTCCATGGTATACTGCCATCGGGTGCTGCACTTAAGGAAAGAGGGTTGATGGTGGAGGGTGCATGTCGGGTGTGCGGGGATGAGGAGACGGCGTTTCATGTAGTGTATTTTTGTGATAATTTAGGGAGTATCAGGGAATGGATGGATAAGGTTCTGAGGACAGTGGGAGGGGCGGGATATCAGTATTGAGGGCATTAAGTTTGGACGTGGAAGGCGTAGAGGCGCCTGTGCAACGTGCAATCACGTATATAATTGCGGATTTTGTTTTTGTATCCTGGGCGATGAGAGGGAATGGGGATTGGGAGGTGTGCAAAAGGGTGTTGGCGGTGACCATTTATAGATGTTGTGTTGTAATCGGGGAATATATGGAAGTCGCTGGGACCAGGCTTTTTCAGCAGGTATCGTAGTATGAGTGTGAAAGCATGGTTAACGTTGTGAAGGGGGGGGGTTGAAGTTCAGGGGATGGAACGGGCTCGTCTCCGGGGTTGGGTATACACAAGGGCTGTGTTGCAGTGTGTATCAGTGTAATGTGTGGTTGTGGTGAATGTGGTTGTGTGAGTGGATGTGGTGGTGCAGTTATATAATGTGTTATAGCTGTCTTATGTCAGAGTATACTGCCTTCTTTCTTTATTGAAGTGCTTGATTTACCTTAGGCTTTGCCCTGGCAAATGGGTTTATGTGTTTATACCGAGCATTTTATTGCTATATTATATAATGTGTATAGCCTGTAGATGAGTGCGGCATGCTTTTCTAGTTTTGTGGCTGACTCGTAAGACTTGTGGTAAGACGAGTATGTGTGACTGTAGGGAACTTATGTACTGGGGGGTTAGTTAGATTAAGGTATGTATTTGTTTTATCATGAGATTGTGATGAGGCCTTTCATTTATGATTATTTGTGTAGGTTGTGAGAAAACCGATATTTTCGTAATATTATCTATTGTATTGTGCATGACAATATTCACAGTAATTTTTGTAATGTGTATCCCTAAAGGGGGATTATGGCTTTAATTGTGTGTTTTTTTTTTTTTAATTTATTATTCCCCCTGTTACAGGGTCACCCGCATGTTATGTCATTGTTGTTGTTTTGTGAAAAAAGGATTCGTTTCCTTCTTTTTAATGTTATGTTCTGTCATAAACGATATTTTTAAGTATTTGGTAACCTCTTTGTGTTGTTATATTTTGTTTTTTTGCTATTAAATGTCCCGAGGGATTGTGATTCATAATGTATTTTTTATTAAATGTAATCACCCCTTTTTTAAGGGTTTTATGTTAAGCAATGTATTGTTTTTAAAAATAAAATATAAAAAAATAATATTAAAGAAAAAAAACATTACTTAAATCGCCACAAGGAAGTTTTTGTTTAAATGTGTTTCACAGTGATGCAGAATAAAACAGTGCTTTGGTTTGTTTAAAATGTTTATTATGCACCCCCTACCCATCCTGTGGGCGGTAGTCAAAAGATTACAGAGGTACATAATTGGTCCAGGGACTGGACTGCAAAGTTTGATAACTGAGCAAGTTACAGAGGTAATGAACTCACAATTTACAAAGGTAATGAACTCACAATTTACAAAGGTAATGAACTCCAGGTAGGTCTGGTCACAATCATGACAAGCTACAAAGGCATTTACAGATTACAGAGGTACGTAATGGATCCAGGGACTGGGCCCCCAAAGTTTTGATAGCTGAACTAGGTACAAAGGTAATGAGCTCACAAGTTAAAAAGGTAATGAATTCTGTAAGAATGGTTACTTACGTTTATACATGGCTACAATCATGAACAAATTATAGTGTAATGAGCAATTCACACTTCCACACCCGGTCACAACTGTAATGAGTTATTGGTGCAAATATTTATTGTTGAGTCACACACACACACACACACACACACACACACACACACACACACACACACACACACACACACACACACACACAACACACACACATGCAATGGGGGAACCTAGAACCAGGATGAGGACAAGGGGCTCCAAGGACGAATCTGGGAGGGAGGAATGGGAGGTAGAGCTCAAAAAAAGGGAGGAAGACTGGGGAAGGAGACTAGATGAGCTGGAAAGGAAGATGGAAGAGAGGTTAGCAGCAGAATGCAGAAGGTGGAAGCAACAGGCCACAGCAGCAGAAATCAAGATAGAGATTAGAAGAGGAGCTGAGACATCTGAAACAGCACAGAGACAAAGATATTACAGAAGTAGCATCGGCAATGGCTACGTCAGACACAGACAACAGGTCTGAAGGAAGCATGGAAACTAAACTGTATGCAGAGGTCCTGTCAAACCCACATGGGGCCAAAACAAAGACAGGGAGCACACTAGGACAGAATGAGAGGTTGGAAGACATTGAAGGAACTAGGACATGTGCAGGGACCTTACCAGAAAACCTGTGGGGGCCCGAACAGGTGAGCAGGAAGGACAAACCAAGAAGCATAGGGGCCATAACTAGGGAAGGACTGAAGGAACACTCCAGGGGAAAGGGAACTAAAACACATCAGAGGATGCAATGGGAGTCACAGTGGGGGGTGGAAAGGGAGGAGATCCGTGTTTGTCTATGCTAGACAAGCTAAAGGGGAAACTTATGATGAAAGAAAGCAGGAGGAGAAAAAAGTGATTGAAGATATCATGAAGGTGATAGGCGGAGGGGGACAGACCCAGGTGGCAAATTTTCGGAGAATTGGATGGTTCACAAAGATAAGGAATTGGCCTCTCAAGTAATTTTCAAGCAGAATCAACCTGAACCATGATCCTGCAAGAGAATGCAGGGGCTGAGAGGCAAGCAGGAGTTCCGGAGTGGGGTACCTCGATTGAGACAGAACACAGGACGAAAGGAAGACGATGAAAGAGAGAGTTCAAAATGAAAGGAGAAATGGGAGAAAGAAAAAGGAGAGCGGGAAAAAACCCAGGATCAAATAGAAGGACAAGCACCCCCCCCAGAACCCGCCTGCAGAAGGACTCCAGCCACAACACCCCAAGGCAACTGAACAACCCAAAACCCAAACATCACACACCCACCCCCGTACCACAGTTACAGTATTAGAACAGAGGTTGAAGGTTTGGTACACAAATGCAGATGGTTTAACGAATAAAATGAGGAATGGCAAGAAAGAATCAATGAGAAGTCCCCAGACACATAGCAGTTACAGAAAAAACTCAAGAGACAATAACAGATGCAATCTTCCCACTAGGATACGAGATTATGAGGAAAGATAGAAGGGGCAGGGGGAGAGGTGGGGTTGCTCTGCTCGTAAAAAACAGATGGAAATTCGAGAAAATGGAAGGATAGATGAGACGGGAGAAAGAGACTACATAGCAGGGACACTTCAGTCTGGGAACCCCAAAGTGGTCTTTGCAGTGATGTATAATCACCACAGACTGCAGGAGGCCAAGAGAGGACATATGAAGAGAGCAACGAGCATTGTGGACACCATAGCTGAGGTGGCAAGAAGAGCTCACTCCAGCAGAGCAAAAGTTGCTGGTTATGGGGGATTTCAACACAGGGAGATAGGGGAATTGACTGGGAAACCAGGGAGCACCTGGGGGTCCCAAAAGGAGGCGAGGTGTTGGACGAGGTGATGGAACCTCATGCAAAACCGAACTTGTTAGGACACTACAGAGTGAGAGGGGAGGATGAACGCAAGATTGGACTTGGTTCACCCTGGGCAGTAACTCAGACCTTTAAGGACTCAAGAATGAGAGTCCCTAGGAGTAGCGACAAGTGTTTCTGAGCTTGATCATAGTAGAGCTGCAAGTGGGAGTGAATAAACAGGAGTTGAATGGGAAAAAGCTGACTATAAAAGAAGGGGGACTACATAGGGATGTAGAACTTTCCTGGGGAGGTCCAGGTGGGACAGAGAACTGGCGGAAAGCCAGTAAATGATTGATGGAATATGTACAGCAAATGCAAGGAAGCAGGTGGAAGGTTTATCGCCCAAGGGCAACAGTAAGAACGGGGAGACCAGGAACGAGCCCGGTTTACCCGGGTGTAAGGAGACCAAAACAAAGGTGCAATAGAGAAATGGAAAAAGACAGAGGCAGAGAACACACGAAAATAGGGAGATCAGTCGCATGAGCAGGAATGCGTATGCACAGGTTTAAGGAAGGAGGCCCAGCGACAGTATGAAAAATGACTAGCATTCGAGAATCAAGACTGACGAAAAACTGTTGTATAGCCACATCAGGAGGAAGGACAACAGTCAAAGACAGAGGATAGATTAAGCGACAGAAAGTGGTGTACTCACAAGAAATGCTCCGGAGGTATGTGAGGAGCTGAACAGGAGATTTAAGGAAGTATTTACAGGTAGAGACCGGAAGGGCTGTGGGAAGCCAGCACAGGAATGGGAACATCAAGAGGGAAAATACCAACAAGTGTTGGATGAATACGAACAAACTGAGGAGGAGGTGTGAGAAGCTAAGTGTCCTTGCCCCTCAAAGCGATGGGAACCGGACAAACAGCTCCCCAAGGGTCTTAGGAGAAGGAATTGTAGTAGAGTTGTGTGCGCTGCCTACTAACACAATTTAAAACAATCCTTGAACCTGGGCACTACTGAGAAATGGAGACAGATTATGTAGTCCATATTTAACAAAGGGATACAGAAATGAGGCACTAAACTACAGGGACCCTGTGTCTATTGACAGGTATTGTGTGATAAAGTCATGGAGAAGATTATCAGGAGGAGAGTGGTCGAACACTGGAAAGGAAAAGATTATAAATGAAAACAGTGGGTCTCAATGGAAGGCAAATCTTGCATCACAAACCTCCTGGAGTTTTACTGACAAGGTTAACAGCAGTAAGACAGATGAGAGAAGGGGTGGGTTAGATTGTGTTTTCCTAGATGCAGGCAGGCCTTTGACACAGTTCACAAGAGTTTAGTGCAGAAGCTGGAGGATGGGCATGTACAAAGGGGACGGCACTGCACTGGATTCAGGGCATACCCTGACATGGAGGCAGCAACGCGTCATGGTGCGTGAAGGGTATCACGTGGGCGCCTGTACGGCGGGGTCCACAGGGGTCAGTTCCTAGGAACAGTGTATTTTTGAAATATAGTGAACGACATGATGGAAGGAATAGACTCTGAAGTGTCCCTGTCGCAGTGATTGTGAAGTTGCTGAGAAGGATTAATCGGAGGAGGATTGAGGCAGGTCGCAAACGAGACCTGGACAGTGCGGGACATGGGTCCAGTAATGGCTTCTCGAATATCACCCAGCCAAATGGCAAAGTCATGAAGATTGGGGAGGCGGAAGAAGACCGCAGACAGAGTATCGGACTAGGTGGAAAACGGATACAGGACTCCTTGGGAGAAAGACCCGGGTGTGACCATAACACGAGCACAGTCAGCGAGGCACACATAACAAATACCTTGCTGCAGCTTACGGGTGCTGGCCAAACTGAGCCTAGCGTTCGCGATACCTTAATTAAAGGACTCGTTTCACGAATGTACAATGTGTATGTTAGCGCACCATATGGAGTATGCAGCACAGTCTGATACCACACTGGTCAAGACTTCAGAAGTTAGAGAAAGTTACCAAGGTTTGCAACATGGCTTAGTCCAGAGCTCTAGGCATGGCGTATGAGGAAAGGTTAAGGGACATCGGATGACGCCACTGGAAGGACAGAAGGGTTAGGGAGACATGATAACAACAATACAAGATACTGCGGGGAATAGACAGATGGACAGTAGATAGGAAGTTTCCAGAGAGGGGACAAGGGACACGGGGTACAACTGGAGCTGAAGACACAGACGAGTCACAGGGACGGTTAGGAAGTATTTCCTTCAGTCATTTGACGTTGTCAGGAAGTGAATAAGCTTCAAGTTGAAGTGTGGAGGCAGGCAGGAACCCTACATTAGTTTTAGAATGAGGTATGTACAGCTCAGGAAGCAGAAGAAGAGACAAGGCTAGTAGCGATCCCGTGAAGAGGCGGGTCAGGAAGCGAGTCTCGACCCTGCAACCACAATTAGGTGGTAACAAATGGGAGTACACACACCACTCGTGGAGGAGAAGGAAGTCACGCGGTTTGAAGCTCATGTTTTGATGGTAATTTTCTGGGACTGTTGCCATAAGAATAGAGTGGGGGCTAATCGGCGTGTCGCACGCATAGAGTGCATTCCAATCACTTAAGCCCGAAAAAAGGAAAATATAAGTAATCACAGGAAAAGAAAACAAAGGAAATAGTGACTAAGTGTTTAGTGGGGGGATTTGAAGGGTTGAACGGTTGTGTCAGGCTAAATAGTGTTGCAATAACGCAGCGGGAGCGGTATTTGAAGACTAAGTGCGACACAAGACCAGGGAGATAAGAGATATATATAGATGTGTCAGTAAATACAGTGAGTGAAAAAATTAGAAGAGCTAGAGACTATAGTGCAAACAGGAAGTTAGTGGAAAAATTACCGAGAAGCATCACCCATCTTCAACTTCTGGGACAGGACAGACCTGCAACGTTACTCCACTGCCAGCCGCAAGTAATATGGGGTCAATAGTACCTGTCTCTAGCTGGAATTGGGGGTCACTCTCCTCGAGCTATCAGAATTAGAATAAGTAGCATTTACTGGAATTTAATAGAATTTAGAGGTGGCGGCACACAGGCGAAGCATAGTGTGTTTATTTTTTAATGTAATTTTAAACGCATAAGACAGTACAGTGGGAACCAAGAGATCGGGTACATATGCAATACATATGTAGTACATACGTGGGAAATAAGGACTGTTTACATAAACATATGCACACACACTAGGTGAGAACAGGCTCTGCTGTTAGGCACTTGAATAGCTGTAGCACAAACACACACACACACACACACACACACACACACACACACACACACACACACACACACACACACACACACACACACACGCACACACACACACACATACAGACACAGAGTAGTCAGTAAGTGGAATAGTTTGGGAAGCGATGTAGTGGAGGCAGGATCCACATAGCTTTAAGCAGAGGTATGATAAAGCTCACGGTTCAGAGAGAGTGACCTAGTAGCGATCAGTGAAGAGGCGGGGCCAGGAGCTCGGACTCGACCCCTGCAACCTCAACTAGGTGAGTACAACTAGGTGAGTACACACATATACAGGATTTCACATCTTCCTGTGAAGTGACCCTCTAACCCTTCTTTTCCCCCCCCATCTCTCTCCTCTCCTCTCTTCCTCTCTCTTCCTTCCTCTTCCTCTCTCCTCTCTCTCTCTCTCTCTCTCTCCCTTCTCTCCCTTTCTCTCATCCTTTCTCTCTTCCTCTCTTTCCTCTCTCTCTTCCTCTCACTCTTTGTCTCACCTTTTGTCTCTCTCTTCCTCTCTCTCTCTTCCTCTCTCTCTTCTCTTGTCTTCCTCTTCTTTTCTTCTTTCTCTCTCCTCTCTCCTCTCTCTCTCTCTCTCTTCCCTTGTCACTCCCCCTCTCTCTCTCTTACCTTTTCCCTCTCTCTCACTTTCTCCCCCCTTTTCCCTTCTTTTCCCCTCTCTCCTACCCTCCCTTTCTCTCTCTTTCTCCCTCTCTCCCCCTTTTTCTTTTTCTCTTTCTCTCTTTCAATAAAAAAAAAAAAGGTTGGGACTCGCAAGATCAGGGATCAGATGACAATGGTACTGGTAGGGAGGAATGGATGGAGGAGCAGTGGAAAAGGATAGAGCAAGAATGGGAGAGAAAATTAGGAGAGCTTTCTGAAAAAAATGGAGAAAGAGCTCTCTGTGAAATGGGAAAAGAGGTTGGAGAAGGAGACGAAGAATTGGGAGGCACAAGTTGAAACTGCAGTAGCCAGGGTAAAGGTCCTAGAATTTGAGGTAAACAGGCTGAAGCAGGTCTCAGGGTAGTGACCAGAGACACCTCCCAACAACAAGGGC
>NW_026477289.1:0-10080 GCF_026875155.1 Cherax quadricarinatus
AGAGAGGGGTAAAGAGGTTTGTGGGCAAGGGGCTTGAACTTCCAGCAAGCGTGCGTGAGCGTGTTAGATAGGAGTGAATGGAGACGAATGGTACTTGGGACCTGACGATCTGTTGGAGTGTGAGCAGGGTAATATTTAGTGAAGGGATTCAGGGAAACCAGTTATTTTCATATAGTCGGACTTGAGTCCTGGAAATGGGAAGTACAATGGCTGCACTTTAAAGGAGGGGTTTGGGATATTGGCAGTTTGGAGGGGTATGTTGTGTATCTTTATATGTGTATGCTTCTAAACTGTTGTATTCTGAGCACCTCTGCAAAAACTGTGATAATGTGCAAGTGTGGTGAAAGTGTTGAATGATGATGAAAGTATTTACTTTTTGGGGATTTTCTTTCTTTTTTGGGTCACCCTGCCTCGTTGGGAGACGGCCGACTTGTTGAAAAAAAAAAAAAACACGTATGTGTAGTGTGACCTAAGTGTAAGTAGAAGTAGCAAGATATACCTGAAATCTTGCATGTTCATGAGACAGAAAAAAGGACACCAGCAATCCTACCATCATGTAAAACAATTACAGGCTTTCATTTTACACTCACTTGGCAGGACGGTAGTACCTCCCTATGTGGTTGCTGTCTACCAACCTACTACCTAGGAGTGGATATAAATGCCTTAGAAAATATTAAAAGAAGGATAAAGTTGATCCATGTATTTGAAAATTTTTCTGCAACAGTAGGCTGAATTTGCACTCTGAAGCAGCATAGAACTAGGGAGGTTATGTCTTAAGTGTAGACATGGAAAGCAGGAATAAATAAAGAATATGACAATAATGTGCCAAAAGATATCTAACCAAGTAAGGACTCACTAGAATATTCAAGTTGGAAAAATTTGGATTTAGAAAGATTATAAGTAATGGTTTAGCAATACAGAACTAGATAAGTGAAACTAACTTCCAGGTTGTGTCAGTGAGGCAAGAACTTAGGATAACTTTTAACTACCTTTCAGGGTCGCCAGGCCCTCTCAGAGACTTGTTCTCAGGGTCGGCCAAATTTAAAAAAAAAAATTAGTTTTTCTTATGAAAAGATAGAGAATCTTTTCCCGATCATAATGACACCAAAATTATGAAATTTGATGGAAAACTTACGGAATTATGCTTTCGCGAAGTTAGCGGTCTCGACGATGTTTACACATCGGCGATTTTACCCACTTTGAGCCCTATTTTCGGCCAATTCCAGTATACTTGTCGACAAAAATCATAACTATTTCGCTAGAACTCCATTTTTTCTATCGAATGAGTACAAGAAATCACCCATTTACCAATTTCAACTATCCAATACAGTGGTCAGAATTTAGCAATTTTGCCAATTTCACACAAATTTCAAAAGATGCCAATTTCTGAATAGGGTCCAGAATAAACAAGAAAGACATTCTTGGCACTAAAATAACATTTCCTCTGTTCATTAGTCATGCCCCCATGCCCCTCTTACATTCTTTTGCTTTCCACTTTGAATTTTTATTCTCTCAAAAAAATAGAAGATTTACTGTTATGCAGACTACTGCATTGGTGTAGAAATGGTATAAATAATATCAGCGCACTTGTGAAAGAATATTAGACTCACCAGTTGACGTGTATTGGATGCATAGCATGATTTGTTTACTTTTGAACTTAGGTAAAAATCGAACATTTCTGCTACTTTGAGCTCAATTTCAAGGTACTTTTTTTTTTATAAAACCAGTCAAAATCATCTCAATTTCTGTAATATGTCTTCCATTCTATAAAATGAGACCAGGAAAACTAGAATACAACAATAAATACCATACGAAAATACAGTGCAAAGATGCTGTTTTAATCCAAAAACACGGTCAAAGTTTTTTTTTTCTCATTACGTACTGTGTGTGTGCAGGATTTTTTTATACCATGCACACTGACCACATAGACCCATTCTTTCATATGTAGGCCTACCAACTTTCTCTTGCTACATTTGAGGGCACTAGAATTTAGGCGTACTAGTACGTCAAAAACCCTGGCTCGTAAGCCGTACTAGTACGGCCGAAACCCTGAAAGGGTTAAGTGTAGGTTGGACTGGTACATGAGTAGGTGCGAGTTGGATCTGCGTATCATGGGCCAGTAGGCCTACTTCCATGTTCATTCTTGAGTTCTTATGAAATGTATGAATGACTTTTTCCCAAGGATGGTTCCTTGATGCCAGTGAGGGGTTAATATGAGTGGCATCAGTTAACCCTTTGAGGGTCGACAGGCCCTCTCCGAGACTCGTTCTCAGGGTCGGCCAAATTTAAAAAAAAAAAAAATTCTCTTACGAAAAGATAGAGAATCTTTTCCCGATCATAATGACACCAAAAGTTTGAAATTTGATGGAAAACTTACGGAATTATGCTCTCGCGAAGTTAGCGGTCTCGGCGATGTTTACGCATCGGCGATTTTGCCCACTTTGAGCCCCATTTTCGGCCAATTCCACTGTACTAGTCGGCAAAAAACATGAATATTTCGCTAGAACTTCACTTTTTCTATCGAATGAGTGCAAGAAACCACCTATTTATCAATTTCAACTATTCAGTACAGTGGTCAGAATTTAGCAATTTTGCCAATTTCACACAAATTTCAAAAGATGCCAATTTCCGAATAGGGTCCAGAATAAACAAGAAAGACATTCCTGACACTAAAATGACATTTCCTCTGTTCATTAGTCACATCTCAAGGCCCCTCTTATATTCTTTTGCTTTCCACTTTGAATTTTTATTCTCACAAAAAATAGAAGATTTACTGTTTGCAGACTACTACATTAGTGTAAAAAATGGTATAAATAATATTGGCGCACTTGTGAAAGAATATTAGACTTACCAGTTGACGTATATTGGATGCTTGGCATGATTTGTTTACTTTTGAACTTAGGTAAAAATCGAACATTTCTGCTACTTTGAGCTCAATTTCAAGGTACTTTTTATTGTAAAACCAGTCAAAATCATCTGAATTTCTGTAATATGTTTTCCATTCTATAAAATGAGACCAAGAAAACTAGAATACAATAATAAATACCATACGAAAATACAGTGCAAAGTCGCTGTTTTATTCCAAAAAATCGATCAAAGTTTTTTTTTTCTCATTATGCACTGTGTGCTGCAGGATTTTTTTTATACTGTGCACACTGACCACATAGACCCATTCTTTCATATGTAGGCCTACCAGCTTTCTCCCACTAGATTTGAGGGCTCTAGAATTTAGGCATACTAGTACGTCAAAAACCCTGGGTCGTAAGCCGTACTAGTACGGCCGAAACCCTCAAAGGGTTAATAAAATAAACAACCGAGACCTGTCTACTGCTCAGTGAACCTACATAACCATCTTCAAACACTAATACAAAAACAAGCAAAAGAAATAAAGAATTTTAGGTAGGGTAAAATGATTTCCTGTTTATAAACCAACTTTATACTGTTAATCCCCCTCAGTAGAGGTTCCTTGATTCTGATGAGGTCCTCTTGATCTAAGGAATGGGACATGCTCCATTTATCTGAATTGAGTCTGAATGCCTTCCATTTCCCTAGGTGCTGTATGGGTTTTAAGCTCACCCCATGAATGTGATAATGTTATACTGCTAATGTCCCCACTGGATTGTTTTAAGTAATGTATGCATATGTTGCCCCTCAGAGAAGGTTCCTTGGTGATGGTGAGGAGCTCTTGATCTAAGGAATTAGACCAATGCTCTAATTCTTTGAATCAAGCCTCAATGCCTTCCACTCCCTGTGGCTTGGATGGCAACACACTTGTCTCACACACTGAATGTCTATGGAAATGTTGGACATGTTTAATTACACCTGCTGTTCCTGTTCACCTAGCAGTTAGTAGGTACCTGGGTGTTAGTCGACTGGTGAAGGTGGCATCCTAGGGGGACGAGATTAAATGACCACAATGGAAATAAGACAGTCCTTAATGACACACAGACTTTCTTGGGTTATCCTGGATGGATAACCCTTCCCAGGGTTAAAAATCCAAACAGCTCTTATCTTGACCTCTATGGATTTAGTCAGCTCTGTATAGCCCTTGTGGCTTAGCGCTTCTTTTTGATTATATTAATAATAATATGGCATTTATGGATTTGGAAAAGGCGTATGACAGGGTGGATAGGGGGGCAATGTGGCAGATGTTGCAGGTGTATGGTGTAGGAGGTAGGTTACTGAAAGCAGTGAAGAGTTTTTACGAGGATAGTGAGGCTCAAGTTAGAGTACATAGGAAAGAGGGAAATTATTTCCCAGTAAAAGTAGGCCTTAGACAAGGATGTGTGATGTCACTGTGGTTGTTTAATATATTTATAGATGGGGTTGTAAGAGAAGTAAATGCGAGGGTCTTGACACGAGGCGTGGATTAAAAGATAAAGAATCACACATAAAGTGGGAGTAGTCACAGTTGCTCTTTGCTGATGACACTGTGCTCTTGGGAGATTCTGAAGAGAAGTTGCAGAGATTGGTGGATGAATTTGGTAGGGTGTGCAAAAGAAAAAATTAAAAGTGAATACGGGAAAGAGTAAGGTTATGAGGATAATAAAAATATTAGGTGATGAAAGATTGGATATCAGATTCGAGGGAGAGAGTATGGAGGAGGTGAATGTATTCAGATATTTGGGAGTGGACGTGTCAGCGGATGGGTCTATGAAGGATGAGGTGAATCATAGAATTGATGAGGGAAAAGGTGAGTGGTGCACTTAGGAGTCTGTGGAGACAAATAACTTTGTCCTTGGAGCAAAGAGGGGAATGTATGAAGTATAGTTTTACCAACACTCTTATATGGGTGTGAAGCATGGGTGATGAATGTTGCAGTGAGGAGAAGGCTGGAGGCAGTGGAGATGTCATGTCTGAGGGCAATGTGTGGTGTGAATATAATGCAGAGAATTCGTAGTTTGGAAGTTAGGAGGAGGTGCGGGATTACCAAAACTGTTGTCCAGAGGGCTGAGGAAGGGTTGTTGAGGTGGTTCGGACATGTAGAGAGAATGGAGCGAAACAGAATGACTTCAAGAGTGTATCAGTCTGTAGTGGAAGGAAGGGGGGGTTTAGGGTTGGCCTGGGAAAGGTTGGAGGGAGGGGGTAAAGGAGGTTTTGTGTGCGAGGGGCTTGGACTTCCAGCAGGCTGCGTGGGGTGTTTGATAGGAGTGAATGGAGACGAATGGTTTTTAATACTTGACGTGCTGTTGGAGTGTGAGCAAAGTAACATTTATGAAGGGGTTCAGGGAAACCGGCAGGCCGGACTTGAGTCCTGGAGATGGGAAGTACAGTGCCTGCACTCTGAAGGAGGGGTGTTAATGTTGCAGTTTAAAAACTGTAGTGTAAAGCACCCTTCTGGCAAGACAGTGATGGAGTGAATGATGGTGAAAGTTTTTCTTTTTCGGGCCACCCTGCCTTGGTGGGAATCGGCCAGTGTGATAATAAAAAAAATAATAAATAATAATAATAATATGGATTTAGTGCTCCCCCCATGAAAAATAATATACACGTATCACTATGCAAGACAATTGTTATTATCCAAAATTGTACCTAAATATGCAAAGATTGTATTAAATATATATAATAATACAGGTTGGAGGCAGTGGAGATGTCCTGTTTAAGGGCAATGTGTGGTGTAAATATTATGCAGAAAATTCGGAGTGTGGAAATTAGGAGAAGGTGTGGAGTTAATAAAAGTATTAGTCAGAGGGCAGAAGAGGGGTTGTTGAGGTGGTTTGGTCATTTAGAGAGAATGGATCAAAGTAGAATGACATGGAAAGCATATAAATCTATAGGGGAAGGAAGGCGGGGTAGGGCTCGTCCTCGAAAGGGTTGGAGAGAGGGGGTAAAGGAGGTTTTGTGGTAAGGGGCTTGGACTTCCAGCAAGCGTGCGTGAGCGTGTTAGATAGGAGTGAATGGAGACGAATGTACTTGGACCTGACGATCTGTTGGAGTGTGAGCAGGTAATATTTAGTGAAGGATTCAGGGAAACCGTTTTTTCATATAGTCGGACTTGAGTCCTGGAAATGGGAAGTACAATGCCTGCACTTTAAAGAGGGGTTTGGGATATTGGCAGTTTGGAGGGATATGTTGTGATATCTTTATGTGTGTATGCTTCTAGACTGTTGTATTCTGAGCACCTCTGCAAAAACAGTGATAATGTGCGAGTGTGGTGAAAGTGTTGAATGATGATGAAAGTATTTTCTTTTTGGGGATTTTCTTTCTTTTTTTGGGTCACCCTGCCTCGGTGGGAGACGGCCGACTTGTTGAAAATATATTATATATATAATATATATATATAATATAATTATATATATATATATATATATATATATATATATATATAATATATAATATATATATTTCAACAAGTCGGCTGTCTCCCACCGAGGCAGGTGACCCAAAAAAGAAAGAAAAATCCCCAAAAAGAAATGCTTTCATCATCATTCAACACTTTCACCACACTCACACATTATCACTGTTTTTGCAGAAGTGCTCAGAATACAACAGTTTAGAAGCATATACATATAAAGATACACAACATATCCCTCCCACACTGCCATATCGCAAACCCCTCCTTTAAAGTGCAGGCATTGTACTTCCCATTTCCAGGACTCAAGTCCGACTATATGAAAATAACCAGTTTCCCTATCCCTTCACTAAATATTACCCTGCTCACACTTCAACAGATCGTCAGGTCCCAAGTACCATTCGTCTCCATTCACTCCTATCTAACATGCTCACGCACGCTTGCTGGAAGTCCAAGCCCCTCGCCCACAAAACCTCCTTTACCCCCTCTCTCCAACCCTTTCGAGGACGACCCCTACCCCGCCTTCCTTCCTCTATAGATTTATATGCTTTCCATGTCATTCTACTTTGATCCATTCTCTCTAAATGACCAAACCACCTCAACAACCCCTCTTCTGCCCTTCTTCTTCTTCTTATGACCAGAGCTTCGGTAAGATGGGTAAGGAAGAAGGATGGGTAAGGATGGAAATATTGGAAAAGGGTGGGAGGGTGGAGAGAGGTAGGATATAAAAGGTAAGTGGCCCAACCACTTTGGTGTAATTTAAAAAGTGTATGTGAAATGATAAGATATCCTTTAAGGGGTATAATAGTAACCCATCAGAGTCACATAGATATAACAGATATATAAGTACATGACTCTGAATTGGTAATAATTATACCAGTTGCAATTGCTTTTTTTTTTTTTTTTTTTTTTTTTTTTTTTTTTTTTTTGCGATTGCACAACGGATATTTATGCGACAATGAAGGCAATAATTTTCTGGCCAGTTTATAGAATTATGTGACAATGGCTTCTTACAGGTGGTGTCCAGCCATGTAAATAGCATAATTTTTACATTAGATTGTTATATAAGATGTCTCCCTAAATTTGGGGCGATGATTTTCTCAGTAATACATAGAAGGGTTCTGGTTAACCCAATCTCTTCATCAGGGAGGTTGCTCAATATCATGGGTCGATGGTAAATCATACTTTATGTATAAAACGACGGACCCTCTGTGGGAGAGTCATTCTTTGAGTCCTGTGAGGAGGAGTAGTATTGATGATATAATCCGTGGTATTTACCACTTGTATAGGATGTTCTCTATCTGGCATGTATAGTTCTTGCATTGTATAGAGTTTTTCTTTTTTAGGGTGTCGAGGCGTACATTTATGGCAGTAATATCTTGTGTATGTGTAAATCTGCCATTTTAACTCTGTCTCTCCTCCTGGTATTGGTAATGAAGCGAAGAGCTCTATTCTGGACCCTTTGTAACTGTAGCATGTTGGTCTTTGTTGTTAATGACATTGGGACACAAGGGTATTCGAGTATTGGTCTTATTATCATTTTATACAGATGTTTTTTGACATGTTGAGGGGCTGGAATGAATCGAAAGAGACTGCTAAGACCGCTTGGCTATGTTGATCTTTTTAGTTACATGAAATGTTGAGTGGAGCAGCCTGTCTATTTCATATCCCAAAATCTTGTTAGGGTTTCTAATGGCTACAGGTGTACCTCTGATGGAGATACCCCCTTTATCTTCAATTGTTGATGCAAAACATCCTATCGTGCTAACAAGGACCTTCTCAGGATTAGTCGTAATTCTCCATTTCTTTTCCCAATTAGATGTTCTACGAAGTTCAATATTCATTTTTTCTATGACTCTCTCATACTTGTATTTACCTGTTACCGGAGTTGATGAGACGACATGAATAACATCATCTGCAAACTGTGTCACAATTGTATCATTAAACTCTGGTTGAGGAAGGTCATTCACATAAATGTTGAACAGAATTGGACTTAGACAAGAACCTTGTGGGACACCAGCTGTCGGTATAAAAGGCTCTGCCGACCTGCCATGAAAGGTGGGAATGATTTTTCTTTGAGTTAAGAAATTATGTATTAATCTGAGAAAAGTCCAGTTATGGTCTGGTAGGTCAATGAGTTTGTATATAAGGCCATCATGCCATAAGCTATCAAAAGCTTTATGAACATCTCTGGTGGCAATTAAGGCAAGATTGCCCTGATGTTTTAGACTTGCTACAGTATCGAAAATAACATTTATTGCATGATTGGTACCTCTATGTGTTCTAAAGCCAAATTGTTGTTCGGGAAAAAAGTGATTAAACTCCATATAGTAGTTCAATCTGTTGGAAATGACTTTCTCAAGAACTTTTCCAGTGTCTTCTGCCCTCTGACTAATACTTTTATTAACTCCACACCTTTTCCTAATTTCCACACTCCGAATTTTCTGCATAATATTTACACCACACATTGTCCTTAAACAGGACATCTCCACTGCCTCCAACCGTCTTCTCGCTGCTGCATTTACCACCCAAGCTTCACACCCATATAAGAGTGTTGGTACTACTATACTCTCATACATTCCCTTCTTTGCCTCCATAGATAACGTTTTTTGACTCCACATATACCTCAACGCACCACTCACCTTTTTTCCCTCATCAATTCTATGATTAACCTCATCCTTCATAAATCCATGCGCCGACACGTCAACTCCCAAGTATCTGAAAACTTTCACTTCTTCCATACTCCTCCTCCCCAATTTGATATCCAATTTTTCTTTATCTAAATCATTTGATACCCTCATCACCTTACTCTTTTCTATGTTCACTTTCAACTTTCTACCTTTACACACATTCCCAAACTCATCCACTAACCTTTGCAATTTTTCTTTAGAATCTCCCATAAGCACAGTATCATCAGCA
This sequence comes from Cherax quadricarinatus, assembly GCF_026875155.1. Lineage (NCBI taxonomy): Eukaryota > Metazoa > Arthropoda > Malacostraca > Decapoda > Parastacidae > Cherax > Cherax quadricarinatus. The sequence continues at coordinate 9,212 of NW_026477289.1, forward strand.
AAAAGTAACTGTGTCAATTCCCATTTTGAATTTGATACCCCAAAATTTAATCCCACCCCTCTCCCGAACACCCTAGCATTTACTTCCTTTACAACCCCATCTATAAATATATTAAACAACCATGGTGACATTACACATCCCTGTCTAAGACCTACTTTTACCGGGAAGTAGTCTCCCTCTCTTCTACACACCTTAACCTGAGCCTCACTATCCTCATAAAAATTCTTTACAGCATTTAGTAACCTACCACCTATTCCATATACTTGCAACATCTGCCACATTGCTCCTCTATCCACTCTATCATATGCCTTTTCTAAATCCATAAATGCAATAAAATCTTCCCTACCTTTATCTAAATACTGTTCACATATATGCTTCAATGTAAACACTTGATCTACACATCCCCTACCCACTCTGAAGCCTCCTTGCTCATCCGCAATCCTACATTCTGTCTTACCTCTTATTCTTTCAATTATAACCCTACCGTACACTTTTCCTGGTATACTCAGTAAACTTATTCCTCTATAATTTTTACAATCTCTTTTGTCCCCTTTCTTTATATAAAGGGACTATACATGCTCTCTGCCAATCCCTAGGTACCTTCCCCTCTTTCATACATTTATTAAACAAAAGTACCAACCACTCCAACACTATATCCCCCCCTGCTTTTAACATTTCTGTCATGATCCCATCAGTTCCAGCTGCTTTACCCCCTTTCATTCTATGTAATGCCTCACGTACCTTCACCACACTTACATTCTGCTCTTCTTCACTCCTAAAAGATGGTATACCTCCCTGACCAGTGCATGAAATTAACTGCCTCTTCTTTCTTCCTCAACAATTTAAAAGTTCCTCAAAATATTCTCGCC
>NW_026477290.1:0-11006 GCF_026875155.1 Cherax quadricarinatus
ATCAGTCTATAAAGATCAAGTTACCCAACTAAATACCAACATCAATAACGAAAGAGCAAGAGTGAACTTAACAACTTACTGACGTTATGAACAATTTCCAAAACCACTTTGAACAACAACTATGCGAATTAGTTGTAACAAATAGCAATCTTGTACAACCAAATGTAACCCAAGAAACATGAAAATAAACTATCTTATCTTATCCAAGATCATCTTGACTCAGCATACCTAGTGAGAACATAGATAATGTAAAGTGATAGGTTATCAGACTGGGAAGAAATCAGTGGCACTAAAGTTCAACTCGACCTCAAAACAAAATGAACTTTCAAGAACATCTATTAATACAAAAACAAGTGTTTATGTCATCGAGTGAACATAAAAAATAATACAAAATCTCCTTTACAGATTAATTAAGAAAAGTATGGTATGACCACAAAATGTTCGAGTACTTTGCAAGGGATGGCAATATTACAGTCAAGAAGGACTCAACAGACAAGAGATTACTTCAATTCTACCTCACATGATCTAAAAAAAATCTTAAGTAAATCTGGCTTAACAGAGCAAATAAAAATGCAGTTTGTACCCACTTCCACAAGTAGTTATGAGGCCCTAAACAATTTTTCATTCAATTATTTTCTGTAAAACCTAATTCTCATATCCACATTGTCAGTCTGACAACATTGTCAGTCTGACAACATTGTCAGTCTGACAACAGTGATTCTAAGCTGTCCACTCACTACCTCATTTTATCTTCTTGTTAAACACCTCAAGATCACCATCTTGTTTACCTAAAAACATATATATTTCTATTATCTTATATTTATAACTATCTTTTGGAGTCCTTTATTAGTTTACTTTATTTTTTACTCTCTAGTGTGTGCAGTCTATAATATTGTAAGACAATGCAAAGTTAGGTTCTACTGTTTTAAAACCCTTTTTTTGTTTACTATCTACTGTAAAAAGTTAACAATTATTGCAGTATTGCTATAATTAAGTGAACAGAACAGAGGACTCACAGGTAAGAACCCACTAGTGGCGACGGGGAAGTAAGGACAGGACGAAGAACAGCCGGTGAGAGGAATGTCTTGCGTCGAAGAGAGAAGAGTGGATACTAAGTCCAACTGATAATTCTTGTGAATAAGAGACGATGACGACACAGCAGAGGCTGTTGTGGTGATTGTGGCTGCGGCCACTAAGGGGGGTGGAGCTTGCACGTGATTGTGGATTTCAGACTTAAACTTTTCGAGTGTGACGTTTTACAACTTTAATCTTGCCGATCTCGATCCATTCTCAGATGTTTTCTAAATGCTTTGCATTGTAGATAACGAGAGAGTCTTCAGGTGTTTTCGAGTTATCCTTAATGACGCTTGAGTGGCAAGTAGGAGTGTAGAAAGTGAACTGTTAGGTGCAATTGATATACCTAGTCTTAATAGTTCATTATATTTTACTACTAAATTTTGTACTATGTCAAATCTTAGCAATAGAACCCAGTATGTATACACAAATGGAGCCAGCTCCACTACACAACCTGTTCTTGTTGGAATCCCACAGGGGAGTGTCCTTGGCCCACTTCTCTTTCTTATTTACATCAATGACCTACCAAATGCAACTAAACTCATTAAACCCATTTTATTTGCAGATGACACTACTTATGTCTTCACTCACCCAAACCCAACTATGCTAACAGACACTGTAAATGCCGAACTGCTCAAAACATCTCCTCAGATGACTACCAACAAACTTACTCTCAATATAGACAAAACCTACTTCATGCTGTTTGGAAACAGAGCTCCAAATATACAGCTAAACATATTGGTAAATGGTTCACCCACTTCTAGACAGACAGAAGGCAAATTTCTAGTTTATCCCCCTTTTCCCCCCCCCCCCCTTCCACCTTGACTGCAGTCTCAAATTTCAGACAGACATACAGCAAATTTCCAAGAAAGTTTCCAAAACAGTAGGTATCCTTTCAAAGATACGGTACTATGTACCCCAACCAGCTCTTCTAGCTCTGTATCACTCTCTAATTTATCTTTACCTCACCTATGGTATTTGTGCATGCGGCTCAACCACAGCAAATCATCTTAAGCCTTTAATAACCCAGCAATAAGCTGCAGTGCAATTGATTACTAACTCCCGCATTAGACAACACACTCCACCACTTTTCAAGAGTCTTAACTTACTTAATATACAAAACATGCACACTTATTATTGTGCCTACTACACACACAGAACACTGTACTCTAACGTAAACCCTCCTCTCAAACTCCTCCTTGATAACTATAACAGAACACACAGCCATAATATGAGACACAAATCACTCTTCGATATCCTTCTTGTCCATCTATCCCTATGCAGAATGGTAATAATATGAGATAGGGCCCGAAGATCTTGAATTCATTGCTAGAACACACTATAGGAACCCCTGTCGCAAATGAAGTTTAAGGCGATACTATAAATCACCTCATCACCCAAATTTTAACCAACAAACCGGTACCTAATACCTAGCAGTTCCAAAAGTTTCTCATACTCATGCTGAGGATTCCTCAACCACTTACCAACCCTTCCAAAATCACGATGTCTAGAATTTCATTGTTTTAAATAGTACTAAATTGCAATATATCATATTGTAAATTGTTTTAAATTGTTCCATTGTAACTCTGTAACCTTTATAAACTAATTCTCTACTAGACTTATCAAAGCCATGTGGCATTACCTGATAGAATATTCAGTTCTCTTCTACTCACTGTAAATTATCTAATGACCATATGCACTATTATCGCCTTCCTAATTTTAAGTTAATTTTTAAAATCTGCCCGAAATGCTCTACATACTAAGGGGCTTTTGACATGTACACCTAACTATTATATTCCTTTGTACAAGCATGTATCATGTCACAATGTACTTATCACTCTTGTTCTAACAAGACATATATCTTTGATGACATCAGTCACTAAAGGTACAACAACAGGATATCCATCATTGATGACATCAATCACTAAAGGTACAACAACAGGATATCCATCATTGATGACATCAGTCACTAAAGGTACAACAACAGGATATCCATCATTGATGACATCAGTCACTAAAGGTACAACAACAAGATATCCATCATTGATGACATCAGTCACTAAAGGTACAACAACAAGATATTCAAAACAGCCTCTACTATTTTAGTTTATCAAAATTATTCTCAAAACCATTACAAAAATTTTTTTAAGTTACCCTTCACATTATTTCAATACACTCTCTTCAATACACATCAACTGGGGAGACTAATATTCTTTCACAAGTGCGCTGATATTATTTATACCATTTCTACACTAATGCAGTAGTCTGCATAAACAGTAACTCTGGACGATCGACACCATGCCTAACCCTTCTAGGGTAGGGTAGGTGCCTGAGCCCGAGCCTTTAGCTCATAAGACTGTCATTCCCATTTGCCCCCTTGGGGTGGGGATGGCAGACCAGAGAGGCCTAGCTTGTGGCTAGGCCTGGGGACAGTTGGTCCCAAAAGATAGGAGGTACTTGTGCCCCTCCCATGGGAGACTTAGGTCCTCAGACACTCCCATAAAGAGGTAGCCAAGGCCCGGGCCACCGAATTGTGAAAAGGCCCTGCCAGGAGAATCCGCGAATCTTAACTAACTAACTAACAGTAACTCTTCTAATTTTTGTGAGATAAAATTCAAAGTGAAACGCAAAAGAAATTAAGAGTGGGCGTGGTAATGTGACAAGATAACAGAGAAATGTTATTTTAGTGCCAGGAATGTCGTTCTTGTGAGTCTGGACCCTATTTGGAAATCGGCATCTTTTGAAATTTGTGTGGACATTGGCAAAATTTGCTAAACTTCTGGCCACTGTATTGGATAGTTTTTAAATCATAAATGGTTGTTTCTTTGTCTCATCGATAGAAAAAAATGGAGTTTCTAGCGAAATAGTTATGAATTTGTCGACTAGTAAATAAAAGGAACAATGGAATTGGTCGGATAATAGTGCTCAAAGTGGCAAAATCCGCCGATGCGTAAACATCGTCGAGACCGCTAACTTCGCGAGAGCAAATTTTCCGTAAGTTTTCCATCAAATTTCATACTTTTGGTGTCATTATTCAGAGAAAAGAATTCTCTATCTTTTCATAAGAATTTTTTGTTTTGAAATTGGGTCGAACCTGAGAACAAGCCTCGGAGAGGGCCTGACAAATGGACGTTATTTCCTATACGCTTTTGAAGCTCTCCAAATATCTGCCTTTTTACCCTTACCCCTTCCCAGAAAAATAAAAAATATTTTGGGATATTCCAAATTTGTTATAACACTAACGTACGTTGATTACGTTGGCGGCCAAGCAGTAACAGTCTGGTTGATCAATTCCCGACCCACTATGAGGCCTTGTCACAGACCGGGGCCGCGGGGCGTTGACCCCCGGAACTGTGTCTCCAGGTATACTTCAAGATACACTTGTTTTATGTTCCCTGTAAAATCTTTCAATCTAATCATTAATGATGAAGGGAATCAAGCATAGGCCAATATTCTTGCTTTCCCAGATAATCGGCGGAAAGCCCTCATCGCCCCTATTTACTCAAAATGATTCGCGAAAATCACCAATTTTTGGGCGTTTTTCTTGTAGAGCAACGCTCAAGAAGAAAATTTTTCAACCTAGCTGGTAGAACAAGTTAACACAAGTTATATACACTGATGGATCTAAACAGGATTCTTCTGGCAGGCTGCATCTGCTCTTGTTGCCACCTCCCTAGTTAAGAACGATAATAAATTTGTTGAGTTAGGCATAAGAATTAAACAACTGGGCGTCTACACTGCAAACTGAATTGTTTGCAATCCTAATGGCGCTAAAGCTAACCTATGACACTGAGCTTGACTCTATCATCATTACTGATTCTATGTCATCATTGAAGGCTCTTGGCTCATATAATGACTCCAACAACATGCTCATTGGGGAAGCCAGGTATAGATACTCAAAAATTAGGGACAAAGGAATTAATGTACAATTGCTATGGATCCCATCACACATTGGATTACTCCTTCATGATAAAGTTGATATGTTAGCCAAGAAGAGTATCGAGAAGGAGAATGTAGAATATAACTTTGGCATAACTGTGTCTAGCATTAGGAATAATATTAGGAGAGAAGTAAATAATGAAAATGCCTAAATTTGCTTGTAACAGATAAGTGAACTATAGATATGGACAACGAAATATGGATCCCAGGTTACAACCTATACAGATGTGACAGAGTGAACAGGCAAAAGGGGGGGGTTGGCCTGTACATTACAGAGTCACTTGTTTGCACAGAACTGCTTAATGCCTCAAATGACGTAGTGGAAGTTTTAGCAGTAAAGGTCGAGAACCAAAACCTAGTCATTGTGGTAGTCTACAAGCCTCCGGATGCAACATCCCAGCAATTCCAGGAACAGCTGTTAAAAATTGACCACTGTCTGGAAAATCTTCCAGCTCCTGCACCCAACATCTTGCTCCCTGGGGGATTTCAACTTAAGGCACCTAAAATGGAGGAATATAGCAAATAATATTGTTGCAGTAATAACACCAGGAGGCAGCTCTGATGAAAACTCACACTCACACGAGCTTTTAAATCTCTGCACAAAATTCAATTTAAACCAGCAAATAATAGAGCCTACTAGACTGGAGAATACACTAGACCTCATCTTCACTAACAATGATGATCTGATAAGAAATGTCACCATATCAAAAACAATATACTCAGATCACAACATAATTGAGGTTCAGACATGTATGCGTGGAGCCCCAGACCGACAAAATGAAGACTAGTCACGAGGAGCATTCACCAAATCAACTTCAATAACAAAAACATAAAGTGGGACCAAGTAAACCAAGTCCTAACCGATATAAGCTGGGAAGATATACTAAGCAACACAGACCCAAACTTATGCCTAGAACAGATTAACTCGGTGGCACTCGATGTATGCACAAGCTTATTCCTCTAAGAAAAAGGAGGAGTAGATGTAAAATAGAAAGAGACAGGCGCTCCCTTTACAGGCGACGGAAAAGAAATAACAAAAGGCGGCAAAAAGGGTAAATTATACCCTAAATCCCGCGGGGAGACTTTTTGGGTCAAGAAATAGCAAGCATCGAATTTAAGCAAAAAGAACCCCTTTAGAGTAAAAAAATTCGGGGGGAAGAACTAAAAGCCAAAAAAGGAAATCAAAAAGGGAAACCCCAAAAAGTATTTTTTCTATCCCAAAATCAAAATCGAAAACAACGCCAGTTTGGGCCCCTCCCTTAAACAAGATGGGTCCAAACACAGAGGAAAAACGGGAAATGAGGACTACTCAAGCCCAAAAATGACCAGTTTTTAGCGGGGCCGGGCAAAACCCGAAAAGGGGTTCCGAAAAATAAAAATGAATTTTTTTAGAGAGAGCCAAAAAAATTTGTTTAAAACACAACCTATCCGATTTATCCTAAACGCCAAATGACTTCGAACAGGCGAAAAATGAAAATCCCCATGCAGCCTGCCCCAGGGCCAACTCATGGAACTCTGTGTTCATCAAAAACCTGCAAAAAGGGCCCCTATCACGAGCCTTTTCCATCCTATGGGAGGGAGCATGGACACGGGGGTCGGCCCCTCAGTTACTAAAAACAACAGACATACCCCACCCCAAAAAGGGGGGCAGTAAACCCAACAGAAAAGAACTACAGCCCAAATGCACAACATCCCCTATCAAAAAAATTTTTTTGGGAAAGGGGCCCAAGAACAAGATCACCCCCCAAACTAGAAAACCCATCATTACAAAAACCCAGGGCAACATGGTTTGGGAACAGGCGCTCCGCCCGGCCCTCAACACGGGATCCCCAAACGACAAGGTCCAAAAGCACTAGAAGCAAAAAAAAAGCAATGTAATATATACAGACTTTGCAAAACCCTTCGACAAAGTGTGATTTTTGGCTTTAAATCGCACAAAATGCGCGCTAAAGGGAAATTTAACAGGAAAAAGTGGGTCGTGGATCTATAATTTCCCACTAACAGAACACAGAGAGATTTCGCCCAACAAGAAAAAGCCCCGGGCGCAAACGGTGAAAAGCCTTTTCCAAAAGGGGCACAGAAACTAGCCCCTCATCTGTTCCTCATCCTCATATCCACAAAAAAGGGAAAATTCGGGCCCACAGCACCGTGTCTTCCCTTTGCAGATAAACCCCCGAATCCCCATGACAGTTTGCAATGCAGACACTGAAGGGGCCCTCCAGGGGGGAAATAAACCAAATCTTTCAGGGGGCTGCAGAAAACAAAAAGAAGTTCAACGATAAAAAATTTCAATTACTCAGATAGGGAAAACCATGAGGAAATTAAATCTTCATCAAGTACAAAAAAAAATTCGGCCACAAAATAGAGCAAAACACCAACTTTAAAAGACCTGGGAGTGTTATGTCGGGATCTCACCTTAAAGGGACCATAACTTTGAAATCAATCGCTCTGCTAAAAAAAATGACAGGAGGGAATAATGAAAAACCCTTCAAAACTAGGGGGGGCCAAGCCCATGAGACACCTTCAGGTCATTTGTTCTATCTAGGGGCTGGAAATTGTTTGCACTCTAACGCCCCTTTTTAAAGCGGGGAAAAATTCCCGCCAAGAAAATGTACAGAGAACTTTAAAACGGCGCGCATAACAGATAAAACACCTCAATTACTGGGACCCGTTGATTTTCCCTAAACCTTTTTTCCCCCCGGGAACGCAGGAGGGAGGATACTTTATTAAAACACCGGGAAAATCCTAGAGGGACAGTACCTAAACTTCCCACCCAAAAAATCACTCATTTACAAAGCAAAAGATTTGGGCAGACAAAGGAAAAACCATCCCCCCAATAAAAAGCAGGGGTGCCTAGCACTTTTAAGAGACCATACAATAAGTGCCCGGGGCCCGAGACTGTTCAACGCCCCCCCAGCACACATAAGGGGGTTTAAACCAAACCAACCCCTGGAAATTTCTTCAAGCGGCCCACTGGACAAGCCCCTTAAAGTAAATTCCTATCACCCGGGCTGTGGCTCGAACGTTGGTTTGCGTGCACCAAGCAAACACCGGTTGATCAGGCGCTGATCCACCAAGGCCGGTCACTGCCCGGGGCCGGGGGGCCTTTTGCCCCCTCAAAACCCGCCTCCGGGAAAAATTCCCAGGAAAGTATTCCTTTTAAACCCCTTTTGGGCCCTTTGTTCCTGGGCCCTTTTTTTGTGTTTACATATGCCTCGCGCAAAAACCGTCCCCCAGGATGGATAGGGGGTGCACAATAAACAAGCCATTTCCCGGGGGGGCAAAATTAAATCTAAATTTTATCTACGCATTATCAGAGTTTCCTTGTAGTTTCCCCTGATAAAACCCCCTTTTTTCTTTGAAAAGACAAAGGTCTCATACCGGAAACTCTCCGCTATAAAAATGGCACAAAAAAAAGAGAGAACCCTTACGACGCTTTTTCGGCCCCGATTTGGGGACCATTTAAAAAAGTCAAAACCTAACCAGAAGTGTGGGGCGGGACGGCTTTAAAAAGGCAGGAAGACGGGGTGCAAAAGGAGTACAAGAATGGAAAAAAATTACCGACAAGAAAATTTTAAAACACATGCCAACACCTGGGCATTTCCCCATCGGAAAACGTTTCGCCATCCAGCCACTGGAAGGCGAAACGCCACAACAAAGCCAATCAGAAACCCCCACAGGGGTCTAAAATTTTTCATAGTGTAGTATAGTAAAGAAGGTGTGGGTTTGTTTGGTTTGGGGGTAAAAAATGGGGAATAAGGAGGAAAACCCATCCAAAAACAAAGGAAGGGAGCCCCGCAAGAACTGTGCCCACTGAGGGAAAACAAGGCACAGAGGGGGCGTGAAAGGGGGAAGTGGTGAAATAAATTTAAAAAAGGAACAGAAACACGAGAAAAAAAAGAGAAAACAACCCAAGGAGAAAAAGGGGAAAAAGGAAAAAAGGGAAAAGGGGTAAGAAGAAAAAGAAAAAGAAAAAAGAAAAAATGAAAGGGGTCAGGGTAATTACGGTGTTTTTAAGTTTGGAGCATTTTACAATGTATGGGAGAGGAAAGGGATCTACAGAGACGAAGCCAGGGGTAAGATTCATACCAAAAAAAGTTGTGTAATTTTGAGGGGGATTCAACTAACGGGGGACTGTTCAGTTGGAAGTAGGGAAGAAAAGTTTTAGCAGAAAACCATGAATTTCCCTTTTGATTTCTTTCTTGATCTTTTCCCCCCTCTGTTTTGGGCCTAACCCCTTTTCCTTCCAAGGGGAAAAAAATTTTTCTCAAACCTTCGGTGTCGCTAAAGGGGTCCCTCTCTTTTCCTGTCCCTTTCAAAAATTTTCATGGAATACTTTGAGACTGTTTTTTTTTTCCCCACCCCGAAGTGCAACCTTCACTCTGGGTCCGCAAATTTTGGGTACTCTTTTCCTGTGCCTCAGACTCATCTCTTCCAACCTTTTCTTGAAAACTCTTTAAAAAACTTTTCCCCTTCCATTAAGTTTAAAAAACTGAAAGGGGAAACTAATTCCTTTCTTTTCCCTTTTCCTTTATGTCCATGTCCCCCGCTCAGATACAGGGTTTTCCTTTTTCCCAAAACCGAAAACCTATGCAAAAGTGGCATGTACATTCCCCTAAATTTTTTCCCACATGCTTCCCCGGGCAAAGAAAAAATTTTTCTTACTCCCTATTTTTTTCCCTGCCCTCCACACTTTGGGTCCTCATTCCTTCCACAAAATTTCCCCCTCTTCATAATTTTGTTCTCCCTCTTGGGACCCTTCCCATTTCATAACTCTGCCCTCCCATGTGCAAACGCAAATTTTTTTTTATCCCCAAAAATCCCTCCCCCTGGGGCTCTTCTATCCTCTGCCTTCCCTACATTTCTGGTCCTTTTTTTTAAACCAAAAAATTCCCCTCTGTCACTTAGACATCAAGCTTTTCCTTCCACCCGACTAACACACTTTCGCAATAATCCGTTTATTTTCCTCCCCTCCCCCTACAGATGTTTCCGGGGTCCCACTCTTTTTTCTTGCTCCTTCCCCCCTTTTCAAAAACTTTTGGAGAAAACCCGGTCGTTCTTTCTGACAGGGCTTAGGGAGCACAAAAATTGGGGGGGTTAGGGGGTTTCCGAAACAACCTTGCTTTTTTTTTGTCACGTCAGGGGAAACATGCCATCCTATTTACTGGCCCTTTTGCAAAACGGTTTTTCCCCACTTCCCAAATCAACAGTCGCCATCAGTTGAATTTTCCAATACCCCAACTTTTTCCCTTTTATGAATCTTAGGGCCCGGCTTCGGCTCTTTAAAATGCCTTCCTCCCCCACTACATTGTAAAATGCTTTCCCAAAATTCAGAACAAACCCCCTGACTTTAAACCCGAATTTTCCCCCATTTTTTCCCTTTTTTTTTTTTTTTTTTCTTCTTCTTCCCTTTTTCCCCCTTTTCCCCTTTCCTTTTTCTCCCCTGGGTTTTTTCCCTTTTTCTCTTCTGTCCGTGTTTCTGTTCCTTCTTCATTTATTTTACCACTTCCCCCCCCCCACGCACCTCGTGCGCTTTCTTTCCCCCGTGGGGGACCCACCTCTTTCAGTGCTTTCCCCCTTTCCCTTTTTATTTTACTTGCTCGTCCTCCTTTTTTCCCCACTTCAACCCTAAACCCCACTACACGCTTCTCTACTAAATAACTACTACAAAAAAACTGATGAAAATTTTGACACATGTGCGGGGTCTGATTGTCTTTTTTTGGGGGGCGTTTTGCCTCCAGGGGTTGGGTGGCGAAACGTCTATGATAGGGATCCCGGGGTGTTTCGCATGTGTCTTAAATTTTATTTTTTTCGGGATTTATATGCCTTCTTTTACCCACTACTACCACCCCCCTCTTCCACCATAATAGCCGTCCTGCTCCACTTCTGGGTTTTGGGGACCCTTTTTAAATGGTCCCCAAATCGGGCCGAAACTCGTCGTAAGCTTCCCGCTTTTTTTGTGCGGGTTATTTGGATCGTTCCATCACGGGGGA